>CAIGQV010019087.1:3766175-3791223 GCA_903798115.1 Danio jaintianensis
GAGGCAGCAACACAAAAAGCACAATCTCCTCGACTTAAAATGCAATAGACTAGATATTTAATATATTATCTGTCGTATAACCGAAAATATTTGGATCAAAGCACATAGGAGATTTTTAATCCAAGGCGTAAATGCAATCCAGCTGAAGACCGTCCGGATATGAAACACATGCTAATGTCAGGTGTGAAGGGGCCACGGAGACGTCTACAAGTTCCAAACCAGCATTTAAATACCACATAAGCAGATATCAGTGAGAAATTAGCTTGAGCTTCCATTGTAAAAAAAATAAAATGCTTGTTTTGTTCTAAGTTTTGGGGGCACGGTGGCTCAGTGGTTAGCACTGTCACCTCACAGCAAGAAGGTAGCTGGTTTGAGTCCTGGCTGGGCCAGTTGGCATTTCTGTGTGGAGTTTGCATGTTCTCTCCGTGTTGTCGTGGGTTTCCTCCTGGTGGTTAGGTTTCCCCCACAGCCCAAAGACATGCGGTATAGGTGAATTGAATAAACTAAATTGGCCGTAGTGTATGAATGTGTGTGTGAGTGCGAGAGTGTGTATGGGTTTCCCAGTACTGGGTTGCGGCTAGAAGGGCATCCGCTGCGTAAAACAAATGCCGGAAAATTTGGCGGTTCATTCTGCTGTGGCGGTATGGTATTATGCAGCGCCTAAAAATTGGCTAACCTCCGTCAATATTACTAATGTGACTTGCTTGCATGGAGACATTTTGTGAGGGATGATTCAGAACATATTTACTTTGGTGCAGATTCTACTGTATCTGTTTGAACTAGAATACACGAAAATTATGTGATTTTTCAACTGCTGTGTAATATCATTTTGCCTGCTTCACCCATGATACAGCAGCAAAGTCCCTGGTTTATTACGCTGGAATGAGAGTATAATTCCTAGCCAGGTCAGCCTAGAAAACAGCTACTTATCATTTTCTGTTGGTCTTGAGTAGTACATGATGTAACTACAGAACAGTCAAGCTTTAAATAGGAAAATGATCAAAAATCTGTGGTCATTTTTGAGTGAGATGCTAATGGTCTAATCCGATTCAATGATCTATGCTAAGCTAAGCTAAAAGTGCTCAAAAATGGTAAAACTCAACTGTTTAACTCTGGGGGAGCTGTAAAAGTGTTTCTTTAGCATTTTCACAGAAACCGTCTTGCTCTAAAAGGCCTTGGCTTGATCATTTATGTACTTTAAACAATAAAACCATTATTAAAAAAATGTATGATAAATTATGAATGCAATAAAATTCCTGTTTCCTGCTTAGACTCGTCAGGTGCTGGAAGAACTGACTGAACTTCCTGTCATGGTGGAGCTGGCCAGTGACTTCCTGGATCGAAACACACCCGTCTTCCGAGATGATGTGTGCTTTTTCATCAGCCAGTCAGGTTGGTTCATGTGCATGTGTGTGAAGCTGTTTATTATGTTTTTAAATTAGGGCAGGCATCTGAACGCTGGTGTGTGTGTGTTCAGGAGAGACTGCAGACACCTTGTTGGCTCTTCGCTACTGTAAAGAGAGAGGTGCCCTGACGGTCGGCATCACCAACACTGTGGGCAGCTCCATCTCCAGAGAAACAGACTGTGGCGTTCACATCAATGCTGGCCCAGAGATTGGTGTGGCTAGCACCAAGGTAGGTTATGTTATTTGGCCTGTTTACTTTTAAGTACTTATCAAGCACTTTTTTGCCTTATGCTGAGCATAAGGGTTATGCCTTATGCTGTTAAAGGGTTAGTTCACCACAAGTTTACAGAGAATGGTCCGAAAAGAGAAAATATGCAGTGAGCGGCAGTTCTGTGGGCGCAAATGCCTTGTTGATGCCAGAGGTCAGAGGAGAATGGCCAGACTGGTTGGAGCTGATAGAAAGGTAACAGTAACTCAAATAACCACTCGTTACAACCGAGGTATGCAGAAGAGCATCTCTGAACACACAACACATCCAACCTTGAGGCAGATGGGCTACAGCAGCAGAAGACCACACCGGGTGCCACTCCTGTCAGCTAAGAACAGGAAACTGAGGCTACAATTCGCACAGGCTCACCAAAATTGGACAATAGAAGATCGGAAAAACATTGCCTGGTCTGATGAGTCTCGATTTCTGCTGCGACATTCGGATGGTAGGGTTAGAATTTGGCGTTAACAACATGAAAGCATGGATCCATCCTGCCTTGTATCAACGGTTCAGGCTGGTGCTTGTGGTGTAATGGTGTGGGGGATATTTTCTTGGCACACTTTGGGCCCATTACTACCAGTTGAGCATCGTGTCAACGCCACAGCCTACCTGAGTATTGTTGCTGACCATGTCCATCCCTTTATGACCACAGTGTACCCATCTTCTGATGGCTACTTCCAGCAGGATAACACGCCATGTCATAATGCTAGAAGTCATCATATTGACTGCGTGATGCTATCATGTCAATATGGACCAAAATCTCTGAGAAATATTTCCAGTACCTTGTTGAATCTGTTACGAAGGATTAAGGCAATTCTAAAGGCAAAAGGGCATCCAATCTGGTATGGTGTACCTAATAAAGTGGCCGGTGAGTGTATAATAGATTCAAGTTTGTGTCTCCCGCATGATCACCATAGCGACCACTCACATTCTTTTCCTAACGTCATTAGTCTTGTATGTAAAGTTAAAAAAAAACTTTTGGAATCACAAGCCCAAGAAGAGCAGCTGGATTTGGCTGCATGAGAGATGTTAATACTGAGAGAAGAAATATGACACGCACAGTAGACTGCACTTTTCATTCTCTTTCTCTGCCACTCTTTCTCAACCTCAACTGTGTCATCTAAATGTCTCTTTAGAAGAGAAATTGCATACCTTATGCTACCTGTCATGTATAAAAGATAAGAGCGCTTCAATTGATTTATGAACGTACTTCATTAGGATAAAAACATGGATGGCTGAAAGCCGAGTAAAGTGATGTAATTGCCTATTAAAGTCATTCGCTACGGTGTAAAATAATGTGCCAGGACATCTGCCACAATCCTCTATTAGTATTTTTTTTTTCAGTCAGTTTAAAATTTGTTACAGACTGCCTCGGATGTGTTCCAGGTTTGAAATTAAATGTACTCAGTACTCTGCCCTAACTAGTTTGGTGGTTTATTCGTTTCTGTATTCGAGAATGATTATGATGCAGTTGTGATTTGAGGACTCCCAAAGGTGGTAAATGACCAGGTGTTGTGTAGTTTTAAAAGCAGAATGAAGGTTAGAGCTATAAAAAATATAAATGTAAAGACTTATTGTTTTTGAATCGTATAACGGATTGTTCATGAGGACATGAAGTCTAAATTTCAGTATGAAATCTAAATTTACCCTTTTTTATGTTACTCAAAAAATGTCTCATTCAAGTCTAGGTCTTTCCTGGTATGAATTCTCACTTTTGTGCCAAGGAAATCCATCCATCCATCGATACAAATATCCATCCATCTATCTATCATTCCATCAATGCAAATATTCGTCCTTCCATCCATCCATTCATTCATCAATACAAATATCCATCCATTCTTCTATCAATATTAACATCCATCAGTGCAAACATCCATCCAAACATATATCCATTCATCAATGCAAACATCCATCCATCAATACAAACTTCTATCCAAACATCCATCCATCCATCAATACAAACTTTCATCCAAACATCCATCCATTACTACAAACTTAAATCCATCCATCAATACAAACTTTCATCCAAACATCCAACCATCAATACAAACCACCATCTAAAAATCCATCCATCAATACAAACCTCCATCCAAACATCAATAAAAACTTCCATACAAACATCCATCCATCCAACAATACAAATTTCCATACAAACATCAATACATTAATACAAACGTCTTTACAAATATAAACCCATCCGTCAATACAAGCTTCCATCCAAACATCCAACCATCAATACAAATTTCCATCCAAACATCCAACCATCAATACAAACTTACATCCATCCATCAATACAAACCTCCATCCAAACATCCAGCCATCAATACAAACCTCCATCCAAACATCAATAAAAACTTCCATACAAACATCCATACAAACATCAATAAAAACTTCCATGCAAACATCCATCCATCCTTCAATACAAACTTCCATACAAACATCCATCCATCAATACAAACATCCATCCAACCATCAATACAAGCTTCCTTCCAAACATCCAACCATCAATACAATATTCCATCCAAACATCCAACCATCAATACAAACTTCCATCCAAACATCTAATTGTCAATACAATCATCCACCCAAACATCTATCCAAACCTCCATCCATCAATAAAAACATCCATTTGAACGTACATCCGTCCGTACTCCCTTAATATAGAAGATTCATCCAAACAAACAAAAATAGGATGAAATATTTAAGCAATCCCCGATCTTTACCATATCATGTTGCAATTTGATTCCCAGTTTTAATAATTATTCAGTCATGGTGTGATTAAAAGATAATCTCATGCCTGTTAAATCAGTACATCCAAGATCCATGAGCAAGGTTCATCTTCCATAGGGTCCAGTTCTATCCATGTTAAATGTTCATGATACTTTAATAATATTATGCTAGAAAGTGGAAATAATGTATATTGTAACCATCAAGTTTTGTGGTGTGGGTTTTTCAACCTCGATGGATGTAATCAAATTCCACAAACACAAATTTGACACCCGTGTAAAACGATGGTCTGTTTAAGACGAATTGTCATCAAAATGATTTCTCGGCCTCAAACAAATGCCCTTTGGAGATATTAAGAAACATCCTGATCATTCTGAAAGCTGTTTCCCCAACTGGAACTCTCATCACAAAGAGAACGACACTGAATTTCTCATCTATTCATCAATAAAAGTAGAAATGCATCCATCCATTCTTCTTTTATCCTCCCACTCTTTGGTTCCAGATTCATGTTTTTCCAGATCAGGGGCATCAAATCACTAAATGTCCGCTTCATAATAATACCCCCCAAACATACTTAATCACGCATCCTCAAGTTGAGTTATCCTGGTTTTTTGTTTGCTGTCTATTTTACCCTAAACCATTTTTTTTTTTTTTAAATGTCAGGAGAAATGTTGGATTTCTCCACAGATGCAGGCTGTTATTTTCAATCCACCCATGTCTGCATAGCACTAGAGCGGTCCCTCTGGGAAACTTCTAGACCCACACCCTCCCTCGACTACTTGGAGATTTGTGCTCCTGGGTTTCCAGATCGCAGCTGTAGTAATTTGGATTGCAACTGCAAACTGGAAAAAGTAAAGTTATAAGTTAGCGGAGAAAACAACTCCTCTTGCAGAATACTTTTTTTTCCTGACTCTAAAGACACATTTTCTAAATATCCTATATGTAAGTGGGTGTGAGGCTTAACTATTAGACTGGAAACTTTGAAGTTCACTTTTATGGTTGGCAAAAACTCATTTTTCGATTTTGGACACAAGGTGGTAAGGTTCCACTTCTTCAATCAACCCAATCTAACATCTTTGCAGTCAGCAGTTTTCAGGCAACAGACACCCTCCAATTGTTCCTTCCACTTTGCCAAAATACATCAGTTGCAACATCACTTACAGCCAGTTAGCTTATGCCAATCTTACCATCCGCTGTATTTGATGTAGATGCAACCTTTTGCCTAGTTTGTCTGAATTTTGCAGTTTTTCCTGTCCCACGACGACACTTATGTTTTCAAAATATTCCTGCTGTGGCAAGCTTTGATTAATTTATTATTTCATACTTGCAAAATCAGTGCTCCCCTAAATTCTTTCCAGGCACTTCTTTTCCATTGGTAGTCCAGCTTTCCATTGGTAATTTTGCTTGTTTGCATAGAGCAGGGGTGTCAAACTAAGTTCCTGGAGGGCTGCAGGTCTGCACAGTTTAGCATTATCCCTAATTAAACACACCAGGGCTGGGTTTCCTGATAACAATGCATCTTGGCTCTTAAGAGCGTTCTGTATGAGCAACGTTACAAACACTTGGTGCATCTCCAACATGATCGTGCAAGAACTCGTTCTACGTGCTACCTAGGAGTTGTTGTCGATTTCCAAAGTGCTGAAATATAACCTTATATGGAGTCGTATCCTGAACATTTAACTCAATAATCATCATCTTTTGTTGATTAGCAATCAAGACGAGTCTATATAAAGCACCTACCTGCAGACTGAAGCTCAAAACAGAGGGGTAGGGGAAGGGCTAATGGGTAAAAATGGGATTGGGCCCAAGTATTGAACCTTATTATAATAGCCAGTAGGTGTTATATTTGCATTCAAAACAATCCTTTATACAATGTTTTGGTCCCAAATGATGCTCTAGGACTTTATGGTCATTCAGCAAGTGTGTCCTTTGTTGACTCAGTGTTACGTGGACTGCTGTGTTGTAGATCATGGTGATGTAGAGATTTGTTACTTGCTGAGTCCACTAGCTGGGACTATTGGTTGTACATCTGATATTCAAAGCATACAAAATAGGAAACACTTAGTGACCTTCAAAGACATGTCATTGAGTGAATTCTACAGGATTTCCACTTTGCACGTCAGCTATGGGATCTAGTTGCTTACCAAGATAACAATCTGTCTTTTGTTAGTTACTTAACCTCAAATTGGCACAGGAACTCTATCCCTGCAGGTAGTAAATTGTATCAGATGAAAGTATCTGTGATGTGAATGGATGAGCTCTCATGTGGTAGTGATTTGTCAGGATGGGTGTATGGTTCGTGGCTCCTCTACTGAAATTGAAAGCTTCTTGCAGGAACTCTGAGAACCACAAGTGAGCCGAAGCATGTTGTCAATCGTCCTGAATGCTTCATAAATGTGCTTCACATTTGACTGAGAGTGGCTTTAATAGGCTCTGAAAGATGAAGCGTAGGGCTGGATTACAGTCAGACATGTAATGTGACAAACGTATGCCTTGAGGAATGCCGTTAAAACAACTTACAAGCCACAGAGGCTTTGAGATCATAGGTGTGCTTGAAAGATTGGGATAGAAAGAAAAATAGGAAGATGAGAGAATGTATTTAATCTCTTCCTTCTCTTCTCCCTTGTCTTACTTGGCTAATCATTAAGCCAAATCATTTTTTTCTTTATATTTTTATACCACCTTCTAAACTAAAATACAATAGTGTCTTTGGCAATTTCGTCATTTGACCAGGTTTAGAATGTGGACCATAAATGAGCACTTGGCTTCAACAATATGCATCTTGGGAATTGCTGTATTTGTTAAATTGGCACATGGAAAACATCTGTCAAACATCTTGGTGGCCCCAACAAGTATTTGGACCCTCGAGCCACAAAAATGTCTGAATGTCATTGCATTGCAAACAAAATATCAAAGCAAGTGAGAACAAACTGATGAGTTGTCATTTCAAACTAAATAAGACCTAGGCAAAGTTTGTTTGGAGTTGTTTACAGGAGTTTTAAACTGCTTGCCAAAGGTTTCTTCAGCTGGTTGCTTCACCTTCAAACTACTGTTGGTCTGTGGTGATATTGTAGTGTGAGGTGAAGTTATGTTGATGAGTCTTCATTGACTTGGAAATCATCTCCAGGTAATTTCCTCTGCTTAAGTAGTAAATTATTACACATCTGTCTGGAATACTCAGTTCTGATTGGTCAGTCGTGACATTCCAAGGTATGTTATTCCTAAATAACAACCGTTAAATAAGGCAGACTCATCTGGGAACTTGGAATCACTTTGATCGTCAGTGAATGCATTCAAATCCATATTTTTACATCCACATTCATATCTATCTTCTTGTCTGTCATGCTGTGGTTTTTGACTGTTTGGTGCCATCTTGTAAATGAATAATACATAGATTTGTTTTTACTTGATTAGATAGCTCTTCTAATGCCATATGTATACTATGCATTTTATAGACATGTATTTATTTATATATTCATTTTTTTATGTGTGGCATTGATGTCCCTCTAGTTTGTGGGGCGTCTGAGGATCAGAGTACAAGGTTTTACCGCATCTTTAGCAACCAAAACATATGACATTTCTAGCTCATGTGAACTCTACTTTCTGCTTTTTGTTTTTGTCTATTGCAGGCGTACACTAGTCAGTTTGTGGCTCTCGTCATGTTCGCCCTCTTGATGTGTGACGACAGAATCTCTGTGCAGCCGCGGAGACGAGAAATCATACAAGGTCTCCGAATATTGCCAGGTAAACATAAATGCAGGTGTGTGTGTGTGCTGGTTTTGGTGGTATAATGACATGGGTATGACCTAGGCATTACAATGTTGATGCGGTTTATGACGACATGCCTTCTGTCCTCATAATTCAAAACTGTTAAAATCATACTTAATGGGGTCTTTTCACATTCAAGTTTGCCACAAAGACTGTAGAATACACAAGACATGTCACTCGTATAGTTTTAAATGGGGAAAAATGGAACGTCAATATGGCGATTGAAGCCCCACCTTCTAGTATAGGAGCCAATCATCGATCGCTTTAGACTGATGATTCTTCAGCAGAGGGGCTCGGACCAGACGTGAGTTTCTGCAGATTTTGTGTGACTCGAACGTTTAGACATGAAACAAAAGAGACCGAGTGAAATAACTTACCTTAAAGGGACTTTGGTATGACCTAGGTATTACAATGTTGAGGTGGTTTATGAGGACATGCAATCTGTCCTCATAATTCAAAACTGTTAAAAATCATATTTAACAGGGTCTTTTCACATTCAAATTTGCTACAGGTTGCCTATGAGGGTTGGGTTTAGTGATAGGGGTACTGTGAGGACATTTAATAAGAAATGTTATGGTGTAAAATACATTAAGCCCATGGAGAGTCCTCATAAACCACCAAAACCAATATGTGTGTGCATGAAGAGGGATGTTTTACAATGCTGAAACGATTGTTGCCAACATGTGATCTATATAAGGAGGTCAAGTCAAATCATCTTTATTTCTATAGCACTTTATAAAATATAAATAGTGTTTTCCATAGATTAGATGAACATAAAAAAGCCATACCAATATTATGGAGAATATTCAACATAACAGGCAGACACATTCAATTGTGTTTATGAATTCTGTGTTTTGTACACATGTGGTTTTTGTGTATGTTTATGATGGCGAGATGCTGACGTCACAGATCTCCGTGTGTATTCATTTACGGGACGGTCTGCAGGAGGAGCAGATATCCTCGGCCAGCTTATTTCCGTCACTGTTTGGAAGTCTTCATTGGACCACAAGTGTCTGCCGGGGCACCCACATATCTTTCTCCAGTTCTTGCTTTTTCTTCCTCTGTGGAGTTTCTCGTTCCGCTTCCAAGCCAATGAGGTCAGGAATGTGTTGGCAGCCAGTTACTAAAGTTCCCCCTGCTCTCCAGCCCACTATTTATGCTCAAAACTGCTGATTCTGGAATTAATGCTCGCATATTTTTGCTCACTGTATTTACAGTCTTTGACATGAAAAATGCGAACAAGTACGTGGAGACAGTTGCATTCTGAAATATGTCATTGTCACACTTGTATGCATCATTTTCAGCCTTTATTTTGGTGAAAACATATTTTTTTTCATGGCATGTTGACATTTCCCTGACAAGATGTGCACGACAGTCACAGCTATTGATTAATTAATTTCAGTTTGATTGATCCCTAGTATAAGTCCACAAGTACAAGCTACGCTGTGTCTCTCTTGGTCTCTCTAGATCTAATCAAGGAGGTGTTGACCCTGGACGAGAAGATCCAGAAGCTGGCAGCTGAGCTGTATCAGCAGAAGAGTGTCCTGATCATGGGCAGAGGTTACCACTACGCCACCTGCCTGGAGGGAGCTCTGGTTAGACCACAAGTCCTTTTCTTTCACTTTTTTTCTCTTTTATCAATCTACCACTCAATCGCTTCCCTCCTGCTGTTTCAAGTTTTCTCAATCCATATGATAGATTTGTTTCAGGAACAGACACAAATATAATCATTTTTCACGTCTGATATCATTACAAATGTTCAATTTACAAGTCATCTGTTAGTTGAGTCACATCACATTTGTTTATAATGTCTGGCTTCACCCCTGGTTTATCTGCACTGAAACGAACACCAGTTTCCAAACTAAAACAGGATCTTCAGTGTTTTTAAAACACTTTTGAAGTGTTTGAAACTGATAGGTTGAAAATATTGGAGTAGTGCCGATAACCATAACAAAACATACCGTAAAGTAGTGCAAAAGTTTTAGGCCAACAATAAATCTGTTGTTTTTCTGATGGCATAATGGATATATGTGACCCTTTTCCACAAAAGCAGTCATAAGTGTACATTTCTTTTTGTCATTTCTTTTTTTTAAACTGAGATTTATATAGGGTAAATAAATTATATTACCTCTTGTATGGTTTGTTAGAATAGGAGTTATGTTAGGTTAGAGTTTGAATTGTTTTGGTTTAATTGTTTAAGACGTGAAAGACAATGTTGGAGAGAGGCTGTTTGTCCTGGTTTGAGCTGCAGTGTTGTTAGAAATATTGTCTGAATTGATGAAATTGTGATTGTTGAAAAGTACAGAAAGGTTTTGGTCCATTATGCCATTCCTTCAGGAAAGGACTTCAGGGGTAATAGTTTTCATTTTCAGCATGATAATGATCCGCTAATTGCAGTGAAATCCTATTTGGAGAAAGAAAACAGCTGATGAAACTCAGACAGTCATGAAATGGCCTCCATAGGGTCCAGACCTGAATATTATAGAGGCTGTGTGAGATCACCTGGACAGAAAAAGAAAGATAAGACACTCTAAACCTAAAGAAGAACTCTGGGAAGTGCTAAAAGAAACCTGATATTACACAGCACATTATTTCGGAAAATTTCAGGTCATTTAGAACAAAACCGTTCAAGTTTTGCTTGAAGAGGAAAAGTTGTGCTGTTGTTATTTTTTTGTACATATTCTCTATATTTTCTGTATATTTTTAATAAAGAGACTGATTGATTATATGTTGTGCAAAAGTTTTAGGCCAACAAAGCTGGTATAGTGCTTAGGTGTTGTATATAGTGTATACAGCACCTTAGCGTTTCTTATGAAAATGTACACAAGTAAAATGTACTTATCATTCGAATCCTGCATGCCTTACTCTTCCTAAAACAAAAGAACAGTGTCTCAGTGTCTTTTGCCTTCATACATTAGTAGTTGCATACAAAATGATCACCAAAAACCATTTTATGTTTTGCAGCACAAAGGAAGTCATGCAGGTTTGGTTCTAGTTGTCTTTGGAGAGTCATTTAAACTAATGCTCTTCTGAAGAATGATTAGAGCTGTATATCCAAGTCATACCAGAAAAGTAAGAACAAGAACGAAAATAAGAATCGTAACTGATGGACTGTAGAATTTTTCCAGAAGTTTGGCCTCATTAAGTTTAACCGCAGATAAACAGAGGAAGCTATTTGACTGTGTTGCTTGAGAATAGCCCCCGCTTACACTGGACATGAGGCAGGGGAAGCTGTCATTGAGGCATTGGCCAACCACAAAAATGTGCATTTGAACATACGTTTCAGCTATTTTTAGTTTTTCTTCAAATTTTTGTTATGCAACAGATTTGTGTTTGTGAGGTTTTTGTTTTTTTTAGCTTTGTTTAATTGTTCCCATCTCTTATTTGTGTGTCCTTTAGAAAATTAAGGAGATCACGTACATGCATTCAGAGGGGATTTTGGCTGGAGAGCTGAAGCACGGCCCGCTGGCTTTAGTGGACAAACTCATGCCTGTTATAATGATCATCATGAGAGACCACACGTACACCAAGTGCCAAAACGCACTGCAGCAGGTGGTGGCGAGACAGGTAAGAGATATCTACTTTTAGAATTAGCACTGTCACCTCACAGCAAGAAGGTCGCTGGTTTAAATCCCAGCTGGGCTAGTTGGCATTTCTGTGTGGAGTTTGCATGTTCTCCCCGTGTTGGCGTGGGTTTCCTCCGGGTGCTCCGGTTTCCCCCACAGTCCAAAGACATGCGCTATAGGTGAATTGGATGAACTAAATTGACCGTAGTGTATGAGTGTGTGTGTGTGTGTGTGAACGTGAGAGTGTATGGGTGTTTCCCAGTGCTGGGTTGCGGCTGGAAGGGCATCCGCTGCATAAAACATATGCTGGAATAGTTGGCGGTTTATTCCGCTGTGGCGACCGCTGATAAATAAATAAGTAATAAATAAGGCACTGGTATTTAAAAACTGCTTCAACATATGTGGGTGTGGTCAAAAATGCAACCTACAGAGGACAGAGTTATAACATTTTGTTACAAGAGTTATAAAAATCCACAAGAGGGTTTTTAATTAGCAAATAATAAAACTATTACAAACATAAACATTAGCTGAGCAGCTTGCAGTGTAAGGCTCGATCATCAGGCACACTCGCTTCGATTTGTGTCGTCAATCTGGCAACCTGCGTTTGCATCGAGTCATCGTCGGAAGGTACAAAAAAAACTCCAATATTGGTAATTCCCAGTTCAATCACTAGGTGTCAATCCCAACATACTGCGTCTTTAAAGGGATAGTTCACCCAAAAAGGAAAAAATTACTCACTATTTACTCATCTTCAAGTGAATCCAAACCTTTAGGAGTTTCTTTCTTCTGTCAAACACGCAAGAAGATATTTTGAAGAATGTTGAAAACCAGTAACCATTGACTTCCATAGTAGGACAAACAAACACTATGGAAGTCAATGGTTACAGGTAGCTTCTTTTGTGTTTAATAGAAAAAAGAAACTCAAACAAGTGAAGGGTGAGTGTCCCTTTAAAAAAGAAGACTGAATATTGTTTAACGGCTTGCTGTATTTTACCTTTACAGTTTTTCTTCTAGTTAAGAGTATATGGTTATGTTGCTTTTTTTTTTAGGGTCGTCCAATCGTGATCTGCGATAAAGAGGACAATGAGACCATCAACAACTCCAGCCGCACTATTAAAGTGCCTCACTGTGTGGACTGTCTGCAGGGCATCCTGAGCGTCATCCCTCTACAGCTGCTGTCCTTCCACCTCGCTGTGCTGCGCAGATACGACGTGAGTGTATATATCTCACACACCTTCCCTACGCATGTGTAAAATACACTCTACATATTCTTGTTAATTAACAGTTGCCGATAGTGTGTGATTCATGGGTGATTTTTAGGGATGCACTGAATAATGTTTATTGACCGATTCCGATTTTTACCAAACAATAAAAACCTTCAGTTGATTCTGATCTTGTTGAGTACTATAGTATACAGTACGATCTAGTATTTTTTATTTATTTTTTTTTATTATTTTATTATTATTATTTTTATATTTATTAAATGTCCCATGAAATTAAAATACCATTTTTAGATGTTAGTATCAGTATTGTTGGTTTTTAGGATATCTATTCTAATCTATTCTATACGTATGCCAACGTGCACCAAAACAGTGACAAAATTTGCATTTAGGAGATATAAGACCGATATAAACATGGAAATATGCATCTATGGATATAAATGGATCAACGGTTTTATTCACGTCACCTCATACTTCAGTTTCTCATCAAATCTTCTGACCAATCAAATGCATTCTAGAGTCTGACATGCCCCGCCCCCTTCAAGACGCTTCACATTTGACACTGGTAGAGTGGTGATAAAGCAAAATGCTGTTGGCTGTTATTTTTAAAAGGGGAGGAGCTACACTATGTCCCACCCTTTCATCGTGTTTTGCTTGAGATTACGTCAAAAATAGAATAAAAATGCACATTTCAAAGCACTTCACAGGAAATTTTAATTAATTTTGCTAAACATGGGTTGGATCCATTTAGCATTCAACGTTCCAACATTTTATAAATTAAGAAAACTATTCAGGTTTTCTTTTAACAACAATAACTTTTATTTGACATAAAATAGAACATATATATTTAATAAGCTTAACAAATAAAGCCGGTGCTGTTACTGTATGTAAACATGTAAATATGACTAAATTGTATGTTTTCATTCATTCATTCATTCATTCATTTTCTTTTCGGCTTAGTCCCTTTATTAATCTGGGGTCGCCACAGTGGAATGAACCGCCAACTTATCCAGCATATGTTTTACGCAGCGGATGCCCTTCCAGCTGCAACCCAACACTGGGAAACACCCATACACACTCATTCACACACATACACTACGGACAATTTTAGCTTACCCAATTAACCTATACAGCATGTCTTTTGGACTTGTGGGGGAAACCGGAGCACCCGGAGGAAACCCACACGAACACTGGGAGAACATGCAAACCCCACACAGAAATGCCAACTGACCCAGCCGAGGCTCGAACCAGCGACCTTCTTGCTGTGAGGCGACAGCGCTACCCACTGCGCCACCGCATTGCCTTCAGTATGTTAATTAGTTTAGTATGTTTTGGCCCAAACTAACCAATGGTTTTGTGCCAGCGCTTGAGCATGGCACACATCAGTTGCTTTCCAATGCACATCTGACATTTTATACATTAGATAAATTTGATTTATTTTCTTATTTCACTCTAAAAAAACTGTTCTGGGTGTAATAGGGACTAAAGGCTGATTTATACTTCTGCGTCAAGTGCACGTGTATGGTCCGGCGCAGCCCCCACATAGCCCTCGCCGTGGCTGACGCCGATGCTGATGCGCACCTCTCAAAAAATTTAACTACACGTCACAACGACCCGTAGCACAAGCTCTGTGATTTTTTTTTTTTTTCCGGCTTGGTAGCTGTGACGAGTGTGGGCGGTGCTGAGAGCCGTGAGCCCGATAGCACGAGTGCTTACAAGTGTCGAGTCCCGTGAAGGAGCTCCAGATGGAAACTTTTGTTTTGTGTGTTTACAAGTTTTAGCTACTTGATTGGTAGCAATCAGAAAAAATTTAACACCCGCAAAGAAACTCGACACAGAGGAACATAAAAACCTACTGCCAGCTAGTGTTTCGGAAGTGTTTTTGCAGAGCAACACAAACAGCACGCAGTAGTATAAATGCACGGCTACGCGCAAGGCAGGCGCCGTGGGTCATGCCGATCGCTCGACGCAGAAGTATAAACCAGCCTTTACCAAGCTTCTTTTTTTAACTCATTAATTATTAAAAATTTAATTAATAGGACCAAATTTAACCCAATTTAAATCAAAAGACGTGCAGCTCATTTCCTCCATGTAATTTAATAAACCATCGGTGTCAGCTTTTTTGAATATTATTGGCAATATGCTGACAGTTTAAATTAATCCGATGTCTGCCGATAAATATCCGATAAATTTCCGTGTATTAATGCTCATGAGTGCCCAAGCAAAAATGTCATCTAATAAGTAGTCCAGAATGAAAATTAGCCATCATTTATTTATCCTCCACCTTTTTCCCAATCTCTATGAGTTCCTTTCTTCTGCTGAACACAAATATCGATATCTGAACAGTCATTGGCTTCCCATAGTAGAGAAGAAAACACTATGGGAAGTCAATGATGACCAATCATTCTGGAAAAAAACCTGGTTAAATTACAAGATCTAGTAACATGACGTCTGACACTTCTTTCTGTTTTTCTTCTACACAGGTTGACTGCCCAAGAAACCTGGCCAAGTCTGTGACTGTTGAGTAAATGCTTCCTGACCAACACCCAAAACACACACACACAAACACACACAAATATGGACTATCAAAAAAAATACATGAAGGCAATTGAAGAGTTTTCTACATGTCAGCTTTCGTATAATAATAATCCTACAGAAGCTGAAATGTATTTCAATGTAATCGTATCTCATCTCCGATTCTGGAAGCTTCATATCATTGCTGTTGACTGGAATGTGATTATTATTATTATTATTATTATTTGTATTATTAATATTATTTGTTAGTTAGATTTTTTTGTGGTGGCGTGGTATGGGGTGGCAAAACTAGATGTTACACAGTGCAGCCTATAACATGTTTGTCTTATGCTATATATTATTGTCTTATGATATAATATTCGTTTGGCCCAGATGCTCGTTGTCAAATACACATATGCATTTGTGTATCACATAGTAACACGAGAGTCTCAGGACTCTCCGTTAGCGGCTTTTCCCTAAAAATATATATATATACTACATTTGTGGTACTGAAACCGAACTGTGAATCAGTGCTTAGTGATAGTTTGCACACTATTTCGGTTATCTGCTTTGCTGCTATTTAAGTGGGTGTACTTGTCACTGATTAGCATATTTATCCCTTAATTACCTTATTTGGAATTTCCTTTGCATGCAGATTTCTGTAGTTTTAGGAGGTTTGAATTGCATTTCAGTTAAAACATGGAAGGATGAAACGGAAGGCTAATACTTTACAATAAGGTCCTATACTTTTATATGTGTATGTGAAACATAAATTAAAGGGGTAGTTCACCCAAAAATGAATAATTTACTCTTTTTCATGTGGTTTTAAACCTTTATGAGTTTTTTAATTCTGTTGACCACAAAAAAAGATATTTTGAAGAATAATAAATGACTATAGAAGCCAATGAATGCCAGTTATCAGCATTCTTCGAAGTATCTTCTTTTGTAGGCTTTGAACAAGTGCAGTAAATGATGGCAGATTTTTCATTTTTAGGTACACTCTCGCTGAAATGATCAACAGTATATGTATTAATGAACTTTAAACCATTGTTGCATTAACTAATGAGGGTGAATTGAGACTTGTTGTAAAGTGTTACCCTAAAAAAGAAGCTTCTTTCATTCATTTTGCAAAGAAATGCCAGAAATGAAGGCACAGGATCAAGTTTATGAAGTGAATGAATATGTCGTCTAATTGTTTTAGTGAAGTTTCTATGTGCTTTTGCCAAACTGGGTCATAGAAATTTTCATGTCTACTTAGATTTCATGTAAGGAGATCTACTGGACCAGTCAGACATTTTTAAATTCAATGAAATGTTTACTAGGCTGAAAGGAACACTCTACTTTATTTGGGAATATGCTTATTTTACTAAATTACCCATAGAGTTAAGCAGTTTAGTTTTACAAATTTTTGAATCTGTTCAGCCAATATCAAAGTCTAGCAGGAGCACTTTAGCTTAGCTTAGCATAAATCATTGAATCAGATTAGACCATTCACGTCTTACACAACAAAAATTTTAAAAGACAGTTATGTGAAAGTGTTATGAAATTTGCTATTTTCTAGGTTGATATGGCTAGGAACTATACTCTCATTCTTGTTTGATAGCAAAGTTTCTTGATTATAACACCAGAATGAGATTATAGTTCCTAGTCTAGTCATATCGAACTAGAAAATAGGGATTTTTCACTTTAATTTGTCTAATATGCGTACAATAAGTACAGAAGAGTCAGGTTTTAAATAAGAAAATGATCAAAATGTAACTTTTTTCTGAAGCAGATGCTAATGGTCTAATCCGATTCAATTATTTATGCTAAGCTAAGCTAAAATCGGCTCAATGGATTCAAAAATTTTAAAACTCAACTGTTTAACTCTAGGTGACTCGTAAAATGGGCTTATTTCCAAAAAGGGAGTGTGTTTCTTTAATTAAGACAAAGATAATTTGCATATTGGGTTTTGAAGTGCCATCTTCGGTTACCACAAAAGCTTAGTAAATCTGTGACATTGCTGTCTCAACATACTGTATCTGTAGCTACTGTACGAGTGTCAATTATAATCCGTTACTGAAGTGAATCTAAGGTACACCTCAACAGTGTACTTGAAGTATATATATGCATGAACTTTTGGCTTCCAATCGTTGTTTCCATTATTATGGAAGTCTCTGAGGCCTTGTTATAAAGAAGACTTTAAATGGGTCTCCGGTTTACAGTAGTACTGCCAAAGAACGCAGAGGAAAACCGAGAACATTAGTACATGCGCCCCATACTACGCCACACTCACTTTTTATTGCTTCCATGGGACCATTTTCTTGTTTTATTTCTATTGGGTATAGAAGGGTTATATTTTATATACTGCTTTGTTTGCAATTAAACACGTATGTACTTTGATTTATGTGATTTTTAAACCTTATTACGTTCTGCATAAAATCAACATGATTAAAGATATGGTCTGAATCTTGTGTTCAAAGAGCCAGAAATATCTGCTATTAATGGCGTGTAACCAAAGGTTGAAGAAAGGTCATAATGAAGGTACAGTACAGTTCTAGAGCTATATATGATTCTATTTTTGTTACTCATGAAAATGGGTGTAAATATTCCACAGGCTTAAATTGTAGCATTGATCTTTGGTCTGTGGAGCACTGAAGTGCACTGCATCTTAAATACACCTTCAAGATTTGCGGTAGCTTGTTGTTGTTTTTCTAGATCACTTGTGCCATCCTTAAATTGAGTTTAAAAGTGTTATTTTAGAGGCATTCATCACTGTTTAAGGTTAAAGCATGTCATGTGTTTGGGCAGTGTGATCTGGATTTAAAATTATGATCCAAAAGTTAATAAAACGTAGTCTTTCTAATGCTGTGCCTCTTTTCATTCAATGCTCAAGATTTTCAGAGAAAAATAAAAGTTCCTTCTACATGCACTTTTTTAGTGTAATATAATCAAAGACTGTAGAATACACAAGACATGTCACTCGTATAGTTTTGAATAGGGAAAAGTGTAAAGGTCAATATGGCGAATGAAGCCCCGCCTTCTACAGGAACCAATCATCAATCGCTATAGACTGACGTTTCTTCGGGGGGGAAGCTCGGATCAGACGTTGCTTTTACGACAGTTTGGTGGGCAACAAACACACTGGAATCTCAGCGAATATTTGCTTCACAGACATAGAAAATATATCCACGTAAAGCTTGAAATCTGTACTTTAAAATGAACCAAGTGCACTTGATAACAAAAGTTTTCTGGTTTTGTAATCTGTATGAAACGAACGCGAGGTACAGTCAGTCCTGTCAAACGGACGTCACATGACAGCAGCAATTACTCAAATGCCCACAAACTTGTAAACAAAGAGTCGCTGCCATTTCTGGAGGAGATTCGCCATCAAGAGCAAGTTGTGAATTACTTCTGAAGACCAGCAAGGTCTGACGAAGCATTGTACAGAGGATGATAATGTGTAGAACTGCCATAAATGAGGTTGGTGTTGTGATCTTTTTCTTTTCGAGTGCGCATGCGCATTAGATGAAAAAAAATGGCGATTTTTTTTTTGTTTGATTCGAACGTTTAGAAACGAAACATATGAGATGGCTGTTGTTTAATTTTATTTGTGGTTCCAAATAAGTAATGTAATCATTTGTTTCCCCATTCAGACAGAATGCCCGAGCATACTGCCCGAGAGGCGTTTCAAAGATGGCCGCTGAGTGAAATCATAGATATATACACTAGATATCGCATACGGACCCTGAGCATGCGTCAATAGCGCCGCCACATTTGTACAGTGCTCCCAGGACAAATGTCATTCAACCGCACTAGTAAAGCCAGTGTGCCAATGTGAAGATGCTGGACTTTAGCGCTGCTTACGGGTGTAGTAACGAGCAAACAAAGGCAGAACATTTCATAGGTAAGATTTCATTTTTTGTATGTTACAAACTTTTGTGCTCAACAAGTAACATTATTGATGATAATACAGTCACACAGTAACACAATACTGCACTGATCATAAGGCAAAGTAGCATCAACTTGCACTGAATTCTAGGCTTATGCTAGTTTGTTGAATTAAATCAGCAAACAATGAAAAATAAATATGACAACAAGACGCTGCGGTGCTAGAAACTTGTATTATTGTCGGCTAAGTGAACGAGTCGTTCATAACAGAGATTCATTCACAAACGAATCGCTCCCTCCGTTAGAATGAGAAGTGAAAGCAGGAGAGGGGGGGTGTTTCAGGACACGGATTAGATCAAATTTAACAGGGAGGGAGGATAATACATTTCCATGCACACAAACACACACTTTATCTGCAATGCCCGTGCGGTCACTGATCCATAGATGTAGAAAAGTGATGTAAAATTATAATTTTCGTAATTTAAAAAAATATTTGCGTACTGACCATCGGGGAAAACTCCCGATCATAGATATATGTATATATGTGTATATATCTCTGGCTCTGGATGGCCACAGTCCTCCACTGCACCTTGGTCCCGCATTCATTTCAAAGGAGCGCTACCCTGTACTAAAATGGCGGCTCTATTGACACATTCCTTCCAATAGACAACAACAGGGTAGGCGACATCTAATGTAAATATCTATGGAGTGAAATGACTTGCCTTAAAGGGAATTTGATATAATATACACTCACCGGCTTTATTACACTTTATTAGGTACACCTGTCCAACTGTTGTTGGTGCCAGACAGGCTGGTCTGAGTATTTCAGAAACTGCTGATCTACTGGGATTTTCACGCACAACCATCTCTAGGGTTTACAGAGAATGGTCTGAAAAGGAGAAAATATCCAGTGAATGGCAGTTCTGTGGGCGCAAATGCCTTGTTGATGCCAGAGGTCAGAGGAGAATGGTCAGACTGGTTGGAGCTAATAGAAAGGCAACAGTAACTCAAATAACCACTCGTTACAACCGAGATATGCAGAAGAGCATCTCTGAATGCACTGGATGCTCTGGATGGGCTACAGCAGCAGAAGACCACACCGGGTGCCACTCCTGTCAGCTAAGAACAGGAAACTGAGGCTACAATTCGCACAGGCTCACCAAAATTGGACAATAGAAGATTGGAAAAATGTTGCCTGGTCTGATGAGTCTCGGTTTCTGCTGCGACATTCAGATGGTAGGGTCAGAATTTGACGTCAACAACATGAAGCATGGATCCATCCTGCCTTGTGTCAACGGTTCAGGCTGCTGGTCGTGTAATGGTGTGGGGGATATTTTCTTGGCACACTTTGGCCCCATTAGTACCAATTGGGCATCATGTCAATGCCACAGCTTACCTGAGTATTGTTGCTGACCACGTCCATCCCTTTATGACCACAGTGTACCCATCTTCTGATGGCTACTTCCAGCAGGATAGCGCCCCATGTCATAAAGCGCAAATCTTCTCAGACTGGTTTCTTGAACATGACAATGAGTTCACTGTACTCAAATGGCCTCCACAGTCACCAGATCTCAATCCAATAGAGCACCTTTGGGATGTGGTGGAACGGGAGATTCGCATCATGGATGTGCAGCCGGCAAATCTGCAGCAACTGTGTGATGCTATCATGTCAATATGGACCAAAATCTCTGAGGAATATTTCCAGAACCTTGTTGAATCTATGCCACGAAGGATTAAGGCAGTTCTGATGGCAAAAGCGGGTCCAACCTGGTACTAGTAAGGTGTACCTATTAAAGTGGCCAGTGAGTGTATATTATTATATATTTTTATTTATAAAATTTTCCCTCTTTTTTGCCAAATAGGAACATTTTAACGTCCTGATATACTTGAAGAGCAGTGCTGTGCCAAAATGAAGTTTGTTTGAAGTTGCTCACCACACTTAACCGTGGTGATGGTGCAATTTGTGGGTGTGCCACCTTCACTCTTTAAGAAAATGTTCCTTATTGGCATTGATGGTACCATGAAGAACTTTTAACATTCATAGGAACCATTCACTGCAATAAGGTTCTTTTTTTGGGGGGGGGGGGGGGGTTTTTGCCTTTATTTGACAGGAAGTGAAGTGGGAGAGAGAGGGGGGTAGGATCGGGAAAGGTCCACGAGCCGGAATTCGAACTCGGGACGCCCGGAGCGCTTCCGCACCATATGTCAGCACGCTAATCACTGGGCTATTACGCCGACCATTAAGGTTCTTTTTAATAAAACAAGCTTCTTTAGATTATGAAAAATGTTCTTCACGCAATGAAAAAAAAATGCTTCTTTGAAGAACTTTACACTAAACTAGTATATGAAAAAACGGTTCTGTGGCATCACTGTGAAAACTTTTTTGGTTCCTCCTGACCCTTTTATTTTTAAGTGTTTTCTTTGATGTGGAAATCTTATTTTCTTTAAGTCCAGTCCATCAGATATCAAATATAATGTAAAAAATTGTGCCGGGCAATGGTTTAAATCATAAATTTTGATTGATTGCATGTTTTTTTCTGCAATAATTATGACTTATGGCATTCTTATATACAAAATTCAACAGTGAATTGAAAAGCAGTGTAATTTACACTTTATTTTAAAGGTTCTGGTATATGGAAAAAAAGTGTAATAACACTTTAAAAACTGAGGTGTTTTATGCAGCAGTGTTTCCTTTACTTATTACTAATACAATGTATATCTTAATTTTAACATTAATGTAATCAAATTAAATCTAAACCCAAAGAAATTTTCCACTGTCAGGGCATTTAGTGCTAATAAAGTGATCATTACATCAGTGGTTCCTAGTTTTTGTCCTTGCACCATGCTGTTCTCAGATATTAACTTGAGCACCGGAAATCTTTACATGACTTCAGAACATTAATTTGCAGATTTGTTCAACGCTGCTGCCTGCAGTGTATATATTATAATATGATGGGTTCACACCAAAAGCAAAATTAAGTATTTTTGTGAGTAGATGACATACAAAGTCAACGAATCACACACATTTTGGTTTGAATAATGAGGAATGCACCTTAGTCTTGTCTTCCTCACAAGATCAATTAATTAAACTGGGCCTCGTTGTACCAGCAGTAAATAACTCAAAATGTAACCTAGTTGTGATGTAAGGGGGCACTAAGTTCCTACTTATGCACTGCTAAACATTTTTGTCTTGCACCACTGAACTTTGTTTAAATGTAACTCTGTTCCAAATTTAACAAGTTGTGCTGTTTTAGCTCATCTCCTCACGGCAAATGGGACAGGATGAACATCAATCGTGTAAATATGCTGCTGTATAGAGATCCATTTTAGCTAAGTTACTGTACAAAACAAACCTGATTTAACATCCACAAATAGGGATTTCTTTTGTGTGGTTAAAGCGTCCTCGTTTATAGTTGTGTACTCTATGCAGCTGTGCTGATTCCAGTGTTTATGAATTAAATATCTCAAAAAGTATAAACCTCTCAAAATTCCTCTAAAAATGCTCACTTACTGCTTCTTAAAGTGCAGTTTAATCACAGAGAGGTGGAACAGATCTTTTAATCCCAGTTTCTTTGCAAATCCTGTCTTGTGGACATGATTATACACGTTAATACTGAGACATGATAATATGTGCCTGTCAATCGATATCAGTGGGCAGGGCAAACAGCACTGCTACGTCACATTGTGATGAGCCTCAAAATCGCTGGGATTTGGATCTTATTTTAACATCAGGAAATAAAAAAGAAAGACTTAAATAAATATAACTGTGTACTAGGGGTTGGCGATATGGCAAAGATATCATATCATGATTTTACCCAGAAAAAATTAGCATTTGCGATTTTATCATGATTCTTTTAAATGTTTTGTTGTTTTATTAACATCAAACAGATAATAATAAGTGAATACAGATTAGGGACATCATCTAAAGTGAGCAAATATTGTCAGAATGCACATTTTGGCGTGAATTATGCCTTAGCGGCAGCATGTTGAATCTATTAATCTGCTGGCCCTTTAAAACCTGCACATCACGCATCCATTTTTTTTCTATGAACTGTTTCCTTTCAGTTTAGGCAGTAACCAAATATGTTTATATGTAAATCTTTTATGGTTTTGACAATCAGACTTTAAAGATAGCCTAATTATTAGTAATTTGGCGCTGTTTGACAGGCTTTGTAGTGGCGTGTGAATATCCAGCCTGATCTCACGAGGAAACGTAAGTATTTTACGTTTTGTCAGTTTAGTGGCTAATTCCTGTGTTCAGTCGTACGAAAATGTACGATTTTAAAAAGGAGGCGTGGCACTCAACCCCGCCCCTAAACCGTCATTAGGGGATAAACAAATCGTACTAAATTGTACGAATGAGATTGTATGAATTCATACGAATTAGCCACTAAATCAAAAACGAATTGTTACGAATTGCGATGAGATTATGTTGGCATATCGCTCTCCACAGGTGTGTGCATTTGAAAAATACTTTTGTCAATATGACTAAGTGCCATGACTCTTAATTTAAGACTGAGTATGAATTCATGTTGGGTTGTACAGTAGCTGATATTGAGACAGAGGCGCTAGTATTGCAACGAGTACAATGAGCATAGACGATATTCCTTCAAAAGCAGATCGTAGAGACAATTAAATCGTCATATCGCACACCCCTACTGTGTACTATTTCTGTCCAAATAGCTTGCAAAAGTTGATTTTGCATGATAGGCGCCCTTAAAAAGTTCCTTTTACCCCAAAACAAAGCACAGCAAAGAGTTTCGCTGTGAGTATATGGCTCCAGCTGAACGGATCTTGGCAGCCGATAGACTGTAGAACCGCCTGCATCATGCTTGTTGATGACTGGATCGCTTTATTGGCTTGAGCGGAAAGTGGGTCAGGGAGTTTGATGCTGAACACAAACTTCTCTAAAGAAAGAAAGCCAACAATGGCCTGTCACTCACAGCAACTCCTCACGCTTATGTGTATGTGGTCACTGTTTGTGTAAAATGTCCGTTTGCTGCCAAGTCTGAGCTCATTCTCAAGTCTCCTGGGCATTTGAATGTACTGCTTCTCTAGCCACAACAGTAATTCATTCAGCGGTAGTGTCTGCCAGAAACATAAATGTAAATATTATAGTGGCACTTTAAGTAATAAGTTATGAACAAACGGCAGAGAAATGAGAACAGTGGAAATATGGAAAACGGACTTTGTTCATCCTGATATTAAAACATTAATATCAAATATTAAAATGTTTTGTTTTAATGTAAGAGGTCTATAAACACGAGTTTAGTCATTTGTGTTTCAGACCATATGTGGTCAGTGTATTTTTTGTGTATTAACAAAATTTTGTTTTATTTTACTTTATTTTTTATTTTATTTCACTTTATTTTTCTTTTCTTTTGTTTGTTTGTTTGTGTGTTTTTATTTATTATTTCACTTTATTTTTGTTTTGTTTTAAATTTTTGTTTCATTTAGTTTTTTGTTTTATTTTACTTTATTTTTTATTTTATTTCACTTTTTATTTTTGTTTCTTTGTTTGTTTTTTATTTATTATTTCATTTTATATATTTTTTTCATTTTGTTTTTTATTTTATTTTATTTCCCTTTATTTTTGTTTTGTTTTGTTTTATTTTTTATTTCACTTTATTTTACTTTATTTTTTATTTAATTTCACTTTTTTATTTTTTATTTCACTTTATTTTACTTTATTTTTATTTTATTTCACTT
>CAIGQV010019087.1:3791233-3836776 GCA_903798115.1 Danio jaintianensis
TTATTATTATTATTATTATTATTATTGCAAGATGACAACAGTTCCCCCCAAGGCAACTCAAAAGTCATTTTGAACAAATTCATATTGATTTTCTTTTCAGTTTAATTAGATTTAGAAGTGGAATGAGAGGAACAGTGGGATGAGAATAAAAAAAAATAAAATCAGGGTCAAAGAGTTAAACACCAGCTATTAAAAAACATCACATTATAAGTCTGTAATAGATCCAAACACAATCATGCAGTCATGTGGGTTTCACTGCAGTGCTGGAGAAAACACATACTACTAATCCCAGTTGATTGTTCCAGAATAATGGAATTAGCTTATCATTGGCTGAACTTGAAACATCTCATGGCTTGTGCTTTCGACACTAAATAAAAACGGCCTTTTGACTGAAATTGGACACATCCATTGTGGTGAGAGCAGTTTATAGTCTCACGAGACACCAGTTTTCTGCACATGTTGACCAATTGTCTGTCTGGACTGAATTACACCCGGAATAAAGAGGATTAGTTAAAGAGATGATGATCGAGCTGCCGGAGATGTGTGATGATCATAAACTACACTGGTCAAGCAGACATCATTTGTGTTCCTTTTTTAATATAATCCAAACAACAAAAGAACAATGATGTGTAAATATTATGACAACTATCGCATTTTTCATTCACTTTTCTTCAACTAGAAGAACTTTTGCGGCCAATACAGCATCAATTCGTCTTGGGAATGACATACAAGTCCTGTACAGTGGCCAGAGGGATTCTGAGCCATTCTTCTTGCAGAATAGTAGCCAGGTCACAATGTGATGCTGGTGGAGGAAAACCTTTCCTGACTCGCTCCTCCAAAACACTCCAAAGTGGCTCAATAATGTTTAGGTCAGGTGACTGTGCAGGCCATGGGAGATGTTCAACGATGTTCAACTTTACTTTCATGTTCATCAAACCACTCTGTCACCAGTCTTGCTGTGTGCATTGGTGCATTATCATCCTGATACACGGCACTGACTTCAGGATGCAATGTTTGACCCATTGGGTGCACATGGTCCTCCAGATTGGTTCGGTAGTCTTTGGCAGTGACGCGCCCATCGAGCACAAATATTGGGTCTAGGGAATGCCATGATATTGCAACCCAAACCATCATTGTTACAACACCATGTTCCCAGATATGGGAAAGACAGTGTTGTTTTGGTGGACATTTAATTCTGCAGTGAGTTGGGCAGCTGTGGTTTTATGTTTTTTGGATATAATCGGGGTTAGCACCCGGACAACCTTTCAGACAGCTTCCTCCTGTGTCCACAGTTACTCCTGTTGGATGTGGTTTGTCCTTCTTGATGGTTTGCTGACATTACTCTGGATACCGTGGCTTTTGATTCATCACAAAGACTTGCTGCCTTGGTCACAGATGTGCCAGCGAGACGTGCACCAACAATTTGTCCACTTTTGAACTCTGATATGTCACCCATAATGTTGTGTGTTAACATTGTTAAATTTTGAGCATAACTGTGCTATTACTATGCTAATTAAACCTTCAAGCTCTGTTCTTACTGGTGGAATGTGCAATCAATGAATATTGACCTCCAGGCTGCTCAAATTTAGTCATGAAACCTCTAACACTAAATTGGCCTTTTTTATCCAACCCCTGTATGTCCGCAAGTTCATTTAATAGCCACCGGTGGCACTTATATCAACATTTCTGAAGAATATATATATATACACACACACATATACAGTTAGGTCCATAAATATTTGGACATCGACACAACTAACATTTTTGGCACTATACACCAACACAATGGATTTGAAATGAAACGACCAAGATGTGCTTTAACTGCAGACTGTCAGCTTTAATTTGAGGGTATTTGAGACATCCAAATCAGGTGAATGCTGTAGGAATTACAACAGTTTGCATATGTGCCTCCCACTTGTTAAGGGTCCAAAAGTAATTGGACAATTGGCTTCTAAGCTGTTCCAGAGCCAAAAATGTTAGAATTGTGTCGATGTCCAAATATTTATGGACTTAACTGTGTATATATATATATATATATAATTTTTACTGAAGTCTCCAGACACAACACACATGCACACCATGCTAACAGAATGACTTTTATGACATTTTATTTCAAAACAATAGAACAAAATGCAATAAAGATCCGAGTCATTTAGAAAATGATTAATTGGCATGATTCCTTTGAAAAAAACAAACATATATGATTGAACACGGACATATATGATTTCTCTGATGTTAATTACCCATAAAACCATCATAAAAAAACAGGGTTTGCGAGCCAAAGAAACACAACATTGGCGTCATAATGGGACTGCAATAACTTAGACTCAGAGTAAAAAGACAAGCGCTCTTTAGAGGAAAAGGATTGTTGAATCTGATGTATTGTGGCAATAATATATACACCATGTAATTATGAACAAAAACAAACATCATATATCAAATGCAGTGGACTCTGGGTTGTAAATAGTTTTTCTGGCAAAAATAATTTCCAATGCGAAAAGCTGCTGTGGTTATTCATGGTGGTTAAAAAGTTGTGCTTCAATATGATTCAAAATCTCAATCATGCCTCGATAACAACAACACCTTATATTTATAAAACCTTATATTTAAAACAAATCCACACAGGGATACATATTTATACATACAGCATGTAAAAAATATGATAATTTGTACTTTGTTAATAATAAAAAAAATGCACACATACACCATTACAACTGTGACGTGCAAAAAGTAAGGTGATGATGCTTATTTTACATACGTTTCAGATTTGTCTCTGACGTTTCAAGTCCGTCTCCATAAACACATTAACATATTGTACGTCAGTGTTTCCCAACCCTGTTCCTGGAGGCACACAAACAGTACATATTTTGGATGTCTGCCTTATCTGACCCATTAACTTCAGGTTTTGGAGTCTCTTCTAATGTTCTGATGAGTTGATTTAGGTGTGTTTGATTAGGGAGAGGTTGAAAATGTGTACTGTCGGTGTGCCTTCAGGAACAGGGGTAAGAAACACTGCTGTACATCATAAATCAGATTTTTTTTTTACAAAGTGTGAATGATGACCTTTTCTTTAGAGAAAACTATCCCTTTAATAATTCACGTCTGGAGTTTCGTTAATAAATCCAAAGACCAAACACAAACACGTGGGGGCAGTCGTGGCCTGGTGGTTAGAGTGTTGGACTCGTGATCCGAAGGTTGCTGGTTCGATACTCGGTACCAGCGGGAATTGGGGGTGGGGGGAGTGAATGACCAGCACTCTCCACCACCCTCAATACCACGACTGAGGTGAGTCCCTTGAGCAAGGCACCGTTCCCCCCAACTGCTCCCCGGGCGCCGCAGCATGGCTGCCCACTGCTCCGGGTGTGTGTTCACGGTATGTGTGTGTTCACTAACTGTATGTGTGCACTTGGATGGGTTAAATGCAGAGCACAAATTCCAAGTATGGGACACCATACTTGGCCACACTACACTTCACTTCACTTCAACTTCGTCCTCGAACCCAATCAAAGCCACCAAAATGACTATTGCACAAATAAATGTCGATAACCTGAACAAGCGACGGCCTTCCTGTGGCAAAACACTGAACTAAAAAGGTGAATATATTTATAAAGTGGTCAAATTTTGCAAATGTGTTTAAAAGAGAACCATTTCAAAACATTCCTACAACAGCTTTTTATAGACTCAATTATAGTGGATCAAATAAATCAATTCAGCCTCAATAGATCTCATACACTCACCAACCACTTTATTATGTACTGTGTTAAAGGGACAGTATGTCATTTTCGCCACTAGAGGGCGCGTATTCGCAACAAACAAAGGCATAGTTTGATGATGCTGTGACAGTGCGGAATCATGGGAGTTGTAGTCTTCATTACATTCTACAGGAGATTATGTTGATGGATGAGCTAAAGTATTCAATACTTATTACCATGGAAGCAGAGTAAGGCTGAAAAATGAAGAGACTGTGAACATGGCATTTTCAGGCAGAACTTTTCAAATCAATGTAAAAAATTTCTGAAGGCAAAAAGGCCATCCATCTTGATATTAGCAAGCTGTACCTAATAAATGTGGTCAGTGAGTGTATTTGTGTAAAATCAGTCACACAGAAATCATGAAGCACGTTCTCATTCAAATTGATGGTAAATACTCAATAAAAGGTTAAGCAATCAGTGTCATGTAATAGTTTGTTTAGATATCCAAATTGTATTTGTTAAAAAAAAAAAAGTCTACGTCAAATAAGTATGAGGACATTAAAGCATTCGTTCACCTGAAAAAGAAAATTCTGTTCATCTAATTCGTTCATCTTCGAAATACAAATGAAGATATTTTAGATGAAATCCGAGAGCTCTCTCATCCTTCATAGACGGCAAGGGTTCGAGAGACGTTTAAAGTCCAGAAAAAAACCCTACGAATCCTACGAAGCTCCAACAACACTTTTGTATGCCAGGAGAGAATGTGTAGACTGTTATAGGCCAAAATTGGCTCGTTTAAACTTGCTGAACTAAATCAATAACAAAAAGTGAAAAAGAAATCCACTACCTGCTACAAACAATAAACAATCGGCAAAACAAAAGAACTAACCAAAAAAGTTAGCAAATTCAAGCTACAAAAGAGGACCACTGACCCCGCTGGGGTTTAAATAAACCCACATTTTACTACTTCCCCTAGAGTTTTACTATTTATGAATCCATTCAGCCGATCTCTGAGAAAGCCAGGAGAACTTTTAGCCTAGCTTAGCATAAACCATTGAATCAGATTAGACCATTAGCATCTCGCTCAAAAATGACCAAAGAGTTTCGACAAATTTCCTATTTAAAGCTTGACTGTTCTGTAGTTACAACCTGTACTAAGACCTGCATAATACCATTGTGCCTTCTGCAACCATACAGGAAAATTATCGCAACTCTTTGGTCATTTTTGAGCGTGATGCTAATGGTCTAATCCGATTCAATGATCTATGCTAAGCTAAGCTAAAAGTGCTCCCACCAGACAGAGATCGGCTGAATGGGTTAAAAAATGGTCAAACTGCTTAACTCTAGGGCAGTGGTCCTCAACCACCATCAATTGGTATCAGGCCGCACAAGAAATCATTAATTATTTCTGTTTTATTTATTATCTGAGTCTGAACAATCTTTTATTTTGAAAAATGACCGTATTTTCTCGCTTACATCTCGGTCACTGAGTGCCCAAATTTAACCCACAAGCAGCAAAATGAGTAAGAAACAGACGTCTTTGGAAAGTTTCTTTGCGAAGGGGAAAAGGCCCAGTGAAGGACTCGCAAACTGCCAAGGAATGGATCCACAACCCATTTGTCAACAAATCAGGTGAATCCAGCATGTCTGTGCAAGAAGATCAACTGCTGGAGATCGCAAATGATGGCGGCCTTTTAGGGAACGCCTATCGTGTCTTTTCTAGAGTTCGAGCAAGTTCATTTCCAAGCGGCGTGACGCGCTCGTGCCTTCCAGACGCACCCAGTTGAATGAATGCTGCGAGCGCACCGCGAGTCATGTGACAAGAACTGACCGATCAGCTTCAGCTTGCATGGAATAAACACATTTCGGTAGACTAATTATCTCAGACAAGCACAGAACACCCAAACACTGCAGTGCTTTGTAATTTTCTCCATACATAAAACTTGTATCAGAGTGACAGCAATGCTTTGTCAGCATGATAAAAAAGTTGATGGTCGTCTAGCAACCTACGAACCACCACCCCACACCCCAAACACACCCCCCCGGTCCGCGGTAATATTGTCAAGCGTTGACCGGTCCGCGTTGATAAAAAGGTTGGGGAACACTGCTCTAGGGGAATAGTAAAATGAGCCTATTTTCAAAAAAAGTGGAGTGTTTCTTTAAATACAGTAATTCCGCGATGATGTCACACCTACGCCACACACCTTTAGTGGATCCAGAAAAACCTTGGAGCTTTGTATGATTACAGTTGAACAACTGAAGTCACATGTAATGTTTTGACAATGTTTTTAGTTCCTTTTCTGGAATTTGAACATCTCTCAAACTCTTGCCATCTATGGAGGACAAGAGGCAACCTCCCGCTCTCCCTCGTGAAGCCAATATGGAAGTAACTGAAACTGCAATTCATCGACTCGCCTTTGGGGGCTGGCTCCAGGAACTCCAGATGTTCACTGACTGCAATGCTAAATTGGCCAATTTTACAGCTGATAAAACATGTTTACAGCCTGGTACAAAAGATGGTTTTGGTGTATATAGCTAATATTACCCTTCATGACAACTGTGAGGGGGGGTGAATGTTTTTATAACTCATTTTTTATTAAGTTATATTAAGTCTGCATAATTAAGGGCGTGGCCACTTGAGTGACAGCTAGGTCTCGCTGCTCGCCGTCACGTCACTTCAGCTGATTCCAGCTGATTAGCCGCTGAGCTCTGCATATACATCGTATTTTTGTTTTGTTTTATGTGTCTTTACACAGTCGACTGCCTTTTGGAATTATTTCCTACAATCATCAGATAATATGGCATGCTAGGTGCACTTAATTGTACTCACAAACCATTCAAGTTGTCTCCATTTCCCAGGTGAGTGAAATTATATACTTATATAACACATCTATAAATATTTGTTTTATTTAAGATAATTTATCATTTATAATGTTCTTTAGACCTGTAATGCACTCCAGGATCTGACAGACTGATTAGCTGTAGGCTATAGAACAGTCATCTAAAACGTTGTCATACAGTATTATGCCTGGATTTCATCAATAGCCTTGCATTTACTAACACGTCTATAGTTGAAGTATTAGTAAGTAATTTGCGTTTTCCTCCTGTAGAAAAACGTCATAAGAACAATGCTTAGTGGCTCAAAGTACTACAACAGTGTTTTTAAAAGACTAAACACTTTATTGATATAGTCTACAACCAAGCACATGTGGTCAGAACACAAACGAGTCGCAGGTAATGAAGTATTAAGCGTTTCTTCCAAAGAAAAGCCTGTGTAAGCAAAATGCTAGCAGGCATCTGTAGCTCCACTGACGCTCCGCCTCTTTGCCCTTTTTTGGTCACCCCTGGTGAGTGCGATGACGCGCGGACAAAATGGCGACGGTTGGCCACGCCTACTCGTAGCTTCATTTGCGCTCTTCAGAAACCTATGGGTGACGTCACGGATACTACGTCTATATCTTTTACAGTCTATGATGGATGATGAGGGAGCTCTCTGATTTCATCTAAATAACTTCATTTGTGTTTCAAAGACAAACGAATGTCTTAGGGGATTGGAACGACATAAGAGTGAGTAATTAATAACAGAATTTTCATTTTTGGTTGAACCATCCCTTTAACTTGCACCTCGGGAGGGAGTGTTCTTGCTGTGTTTAAATATGCTTTATAGACACATTATCGAATAAGAGCCAATATTTTGTTTTGCCATTTAAAGAAGCAGACCTGCGCATGGTGACACCAGTCAAAAAATGTGTATATTCGACGACTGCTTTACCTTTCCTCTTTTGTGGACATCTCCTCCATGAGATGCATGTAATTGCGAAACATCCCTAAATGGAACCAGCCACTTGCTTGTTCTCAAAGCTTGGTTAAACTTACGAATGGCGTCTGTTGAGAAAAAACAGGATCTTTGGTACATGCGTTTTCCATTTCCAGGATCTTTGGTACATGCGTTTTCCATTTCCTCACATCGTGTGATTGCTCCTGTAGAGTTTCCTGGTGGCTTGTAATCCGTTTCATAGTTCTTTACAGGAACAAATACCACAGGTGAGCGTTTGTATCAAGTTTTATAGACCACACAGCAATGGAGGGTATGGAAAATTGATATTTCCTGTTGACTCTTAAAGTACACATGAAATCAAAACTAACCATATTGATTTTGTTAGCTCGCATCGCTAGTTTTGTGGTCAACAATTCATCTGTGCATGTCATTAAGAAAAAAAAAACAATAGTTTGCCCTTGTAATCTTTAATTGAAATCTGAAAATGCACTTCCTTTTCAGTTAAATCCTCAGCTTACGTCTGTCTGAGGTGTTGGGCGTGGCTAACATACTTAACCACGCCCCTTCAGCTGTCAGTTTTGAAAACAAACAGAAAGTAGGTGTCTGTCAGGTTGTAATAACTCTCCCCAAACCCTTTCCCCATCTTTCTGAATGAAACTTTACTACATCCAATCAGCTCGCAGTAGAGAAAAACAAGCCACGCCCACTGTTGTCTCATTTAATATTCTGTTTCTCTAGGAAGTGCGTCACAATATGTAAAAAAACGGCCGCAGCTTCTGGTTCATGTGGAGTAGTTTGCTTAGATGTTCCACATTACACACTGGGTCGCGGAGGTGGGCGGTCTGGCGGGGGAGCTCTGCTTGGGGGCAGGGCTTGAGGAGGCGGAGGCAGGGAGGAAGTGGGTGACGGTGGAAGAGAGGACGGAGCAAAGTAGAGGGTGGTAGGAGACGGAGACCAGACGGGGGGCGGAGAATACGATGGAGGGGGAGTAATGGGTGGAGATGGGTTGATGGCGTGGGGTGGAGGAGATGAAGGCACTGGGGGAATGCTGCTGGACAGGGAGGCTGGTGGGCTGCGTGGTGGAGGGGGCAGGTGGCCCTGTGGAGGGGGTGGGTTGAGGGTCCGCGGTGGCGAGTAGATGGGGGAGGAATGATGGTTGTAGGATGGATACCGTGGAGGAGGATTAGACTTGATGCGAGTGAAGTTCATACAGCGGCCCTGAGGGAAAGAGAAGAGAGAAAAATATTTTAGAAAAAACAATAATACTTTATGAAGAAAATGTGTTGATGTGGTTTTATTGTTGTTATGCAAAAACTAACATATTGTCATGTTGTTGTAGACCCACATTGAAATCTGATATATTTGGCAACATATGCAAATTACATATATGACATACAAGTTCACATTTGGATTTCACATATACAATTGAAGTCAAAATGACTTGTGAATTTTCTTTTCTTTTTCAAATATTTCCCAAATGATGTTTATCAGAGCAAGGAATTTTACACAGTATTTCCTATAATATTTTTTCTTCTGGAGAAAGTCTTATTTGTTTTATTTCGGCCAGAATAAAAGCAGTCTTTAATTTTTTTTAAAACCATTTTAAGGTCAATATTATTAGCCCCCTTAAGCAATATTTGTTCCGATTATCTACAGAACAAACCATCATTATACAATGACTTGCCTAATTTACCTAATTAAGCCTTTAAATGTCACTTTAAGCTGAATACTAGTATCTTGAAAAATATTTAGTCAAATATTATGTGCTGTCATCATGGCAAAGATAAAAGAAATCAGTTATTAGAAATGAGATATTAAAACTATTATGTTTAGAAATGTGTTGACAAAATCTTCTTTCTGTTAAACGAAAATTGGGGAAAAATATACAGGGGGGCTAATAATTCTTCAACTGTATATATTTTTTCGACCATCGAAATTACAAATAAGTAGATATATGCTAAAATATATTAGCTATATATGTTTATATATGTCTTATTGCCTGACAGGTTTATCGGCAGCCTGACGCAAAGTGGAGCACTGTTGTATAAGACTGAAGGGCTTTATTCGGCGAAAACAACCGTCCGGATGTACTTCATCCTGTTTATTACATGGCTGCTCGCCATAAAATGTAAGAATTAGACACTAAACATTGTTCTGAGCTGTAATAGTTTATTAACTCATTAATTAAAGGCAAAGCCGAGTTATCTGACAGAAACCAAAATGGATGAATGGAGCTGATGGAGCATACACTAACCTATGTATTATTCAGTCACAAGATGGCGCCAAACAGTCAAAAACAGCGGCGTGACAGACAAGCACATATATGGATGTGAACGTATTCACTGACAGCGAAGAAGATTTCAAGTGTGCGGATGAGCCTATGTTATTCAGCGATTGTTATCTGGGAATAAGATACCTTGGAATGTTGAGACTGACCAATCAGAATCAAATATTCCAGACAGCCGCGTAATAAAATTTTTTGAACATATAAACATTGAATGGTGGTTCATTCCGCTGTGGCGACCCCAGATTAATAAAGGGACTAAGCTGAAAAGAAAATGAATGAATGAATGAATAAACATTGAATATATTTGAACATATATGTTAGGGCTGCACAATATTGGAAAAATCTAACGTTGCAATATTTGTTTTTCTGCAATATATATTGCGATATGAATACATTTGAACTAGATGTGTTGAATAACTATTTGGAAAGAATTCATCATTTTAGACTGACTGGGATGATTCTGTAGGGAAGTACATACGCATAAAATATATGAAACAATCTACAAGCATAGATGAATACAATAAAGAAAAAGATACAAATTAAATAAACAGCGTTTGATTGTTTTCCGAGGAGTCGAACTGTATTCTGGTTTACAGTAGTTGAATAATCAAATGAAAAATAATACTGCGTAGTCTTCGTTTTATAAACATTTTATAAACGGTACAATTTCTTAGGCCTGAATGCTTTTAAAACCCTCACACAGTCACAGGCCTCAAAAAACATTTTTATTATTTTATTATTATTATATTATATAATTATAATCCAGACTCAATATTGCGGATACTCGTGATGTGACTATTACGAATATTCACATTGCGGTATCGATGCTGAAACGATATATTGTGCAGCCCTAATATATGTACATATTTCTAATTCTAATGGTATATGTAAGTGACCATTTTTGCAATATTTCACAATATATGTTGCATATTCATTCATTTTCTTTTCGGCTTAGTCCTTTTATTCATCAGGGGTCGCCACAGCGGAATGAACCGCCAACTTATCCAGCTTATGTTTTACGCAGCGGATGCCCTTCCAGCTGCAACCCATCACTGGGAAACATCTATACACACTCATTCACACACATACACTACGGCCAATTTTAGCTTACCCAATTCACCTATACCCACGTTTTTGGACTTGTGGGGGAAACCGGAGCACCCGGAGGAAACCCACGCGAACACGGGGAGAACATGCAAACTCCACACAGAAATGCCAACTGACCCAGCCGAGGCTCGAACCAGTGACCTTGCTGTGAGGCGATCGTGCTACCCACTGCGCCACCGTGACGCCCTATGTTGCATATATGACATATAATTTATATATATATATATTTCAGTGCTTCCCACAGGTTGGAAATATACTTGCGGTGGTAGCCTGATTGAAACACACCATTTACCCACATTACATAACTAGTTAACTATATGCGACAAACAAAACATAATTTAATTTAACAATCATTTTATTTATTATGACACTGTTATACACTGTTTCCTTTCAATGGGTTAAAGGAAAAAACAAATAAGACTGTTGAAATAAAACAAGAAATCCAATATTTCTCTTACTTTTATGCTATTCAGGAGCCCTGTGCACCCACTGACAGGTCAAATCTGCTTCTCTCTTTTTCAAGTTCACAGCAAACTTGAATGCCGAAGCAGTTTAGATATGTATATTAAATAGCCTATGTAATATATTGACATCATCAAATTAATAAAATATTCAGCAAATGAGAAATAAACGACAGAAAAAGGAATAAAAACAGACAACATCTCTAACAATTATCAGAATTACAAGACTAAAACTTGTAGATTATTTAAATAAGGCAAATGCATTGATTAACCATTACTAACGGTGTACATATGTTTTGCAGCCAGTCATTTCATCCTCTCCGAGTATATAGTAAAGTTGTTCTGAGTCGTTTAGATTTAAAAAATGAATTATTGAATGTTTCTCTCGCGACTGTTCGTGCGCAGTCAGCTGCCAAGCGAAAGTAGGCTTAAGTAAAAAGGTAATGCAAAAACGCATACGAGCTTTAGAAAACCAAAGCAAAAGTTGAGTCCCGGACATTTTAGGAGATTTAGAAACCCGGACCGGACGAACTTTTTAAGTCCCCAAAAGTCCCCACTCTGTCTGTGGGAGTGTTGACAGGTCTTGCGCACACGGGTAAACGCGAGAAGATTTTTCACTACTTAATCGATCGCGGATGTTCAGTTATATTGGGCGAATACAAAAAAGTGCCCGCCCAAGTAAAGTCTATGTGTGGGAAGCACTGTATTTATATGAACTTGAATATTATATATGCAATTTGCTTATATTTCCATGTATTTGCATATATTTCCAGACATATAACCATTTAAACTGATACACTTTCCAATAAATACATTTCAACTTGGATATTTTAGACTGATTATGAGTGTAGACCCAGTGTTGAGTATACAATTGCAAGAAAAATACATGGAAATTTGTTTTGCAAATTACTGAATTAGGCCATTGATACTTAATTGGCACAAGTGATAAACACAGGCAAAAAATAAACGTTATGTTAAGCTGAAACTCTTCCTCAGTACTTGCAAAATGACCGTAACACTGACTATAAAAACGCCTTTCATGAAATCTGTCATTTTAGATTAGAAAACTAACTCAGAGCTTGAAATGAAATCACCCACATAGCAAAATTTCTCTGGCCCAGATCTGGCCCACACAATCAGTTTCTGCTTGGCCCACATGCCACAGTGAATTATGGTACATGATTGGACAAAGTCTGGTTTCCATACTAGGGCCAAACATGGACCATATCTGGGCCAAGTCTCAGCCAAGTTAACCGATAACTGGGCCAGATATGTTGGTGTGTCCCGACTGCAATGAATTTGATAAATTTGATTCTTCTCGAAGCGACCTGATTGGTAGAATTTTTTCTTTACTCAAAAATTATTTAAATGTATTTTAAAAGTGGGTCAAGACAGGCCAAACTTACGTGGTCCACATGTAAATTTTTAACATCTGGTCCAAATGCTACATTTGGCCCAAGTCTTGTGTGTCGCCTTAAAGACGGTGCCACCTCTGCCAAACCCGGGCCATGTTTGGCCCACATGCTGTATGCCAGTGCCGGATGAATGCCTGCTGTGCCAGCTTTATGCCAAATCTGGGCCAGAATTCTTTGCTACCTGGGCAGCCTCATATGGCAAAATCATAAAAAATGACAACAAGCAATGTGTGTTACTTAATTTAATTCCAGTTCAGATGAAGTGTAGAAGCCCTTAACATCAGTCTCAAGCCTCAAATACGTGGCTGAGCAATGGCCAGCAATCATGATGGACTTTACCGTCATTAAATAACATGATAAACACACACTCAGAGGTAGACTGGAGCGGTGAGAGGCATGCTGGTCTGTAGGAAGCCATAAATGCCAGACAAGTTTTAATGACACGCAGAGGAAAAAGTTGTAGGTTGTTTACCAGAAACACTTAAGAAAATTAGAGAACTCGCTGTCCCAATTTCCTGTCAGCTAATGAAGAACTCCCCCACTGGCCCCAAATAAAGCACATACACACACAGACACATACACATGTTGGTATTGGAGGTTTTCAGCAACTCTCCATAGGCGTAATGTATTTTATATGGTAAAAAACGCTTATTATAAGGCCTTACCCCTAAACCCAACCCTAACAGGAAAACTGTAGCAATTTGAATATCAAAAGACCCTATTTAGTAGGATTGTGAATCATTTTGAATTACAAGGACATCAGGCATGCTTTCGTTAACCACCATAATAAAGAACAACTATGTCCTTATAAACCATAAAAACCAGCACACACTCACACACACATGCACACACACACACACACACACATTGGTATTGGAAGTTTTCAGGGACTCTCCATAGGCGTAATGTATTTTAAACAGTAAGAAACGCTTATTATATAGCCCTACCCCACCCCTACCTCTAAACCCAACCTTATAGGAAACCTGTGGCAAAATTTAAATGACAAAAAAAAAACATTAAGTAGGATTTTGAAACGTTTTGCATTGCATGTCCCTGTAAACCACTGTAATATAGTACAACTAGGTCATACCCATTTCATTATACAAAAAACTGTACTTATAAACCACCAAAACCAGTACACACACACAGAAAGAGTTTGTGCAGTTAAGAGCTAATATGTACTGTAATTAAAAACCTCAAAGACCTGATACCCCTAAATATGACGTGACAATATGAGGTCTTATATGAGAGCTATGGTATATCTAGTAGGCCTAGTTATAGAATTCTGGTAGTTCCAGTGTTAAGAAATGTAACAAAATTAGAGTATAAATATTACAGTATTACTATTTTGAGAGTATTATTTGTATATTTATATACAATATAAAAATAACATTGACATCTTTCCATCATTTAAACACAGATTCGGTAATTACACAAATTTTATTCTTGGTGTAACTGTAGTAAATCACTTTTCTGTCCACCATGATGACTGCAGTGTCCACTCTGTCTCTCTCACTGACACTGCCTTCATTCATATGGAAATATGATCATGAAGTACCGTATTTTCTGGACTATAAGCCGCTACTTTTTCCCTAGGTTTTGAACCATGCGGCTTATACAAAGATGCGGCTATTCTGTAGATTTTTCTTCCACCGCTAGGGACGCTCTGACCGGAATTACCGGTAGAATAAAAAATAAGATAGACGAAAAATCAATGCAAAGAAAAATAGACTACGCTAATTTTTCTTTAGCAGATAGAACACGCACGACAAATTACTAACTGGAAATTATATTCAAATCCTTGCCCCTTTATCATGGAAACCACACGAAGAAGTTCATATGACGCAAGTTTTAAGTTGAAGGCCATCGAGCTTGCTACCCAGGAAGGAAACCGAGCTGCTGCACGCAAGCTTAGCGTCAACGAATCTATGGTGAGACGTTGGAGGGGGCAGCGGGAAGAGCTCATGCAATGCCAAAAGTCGAGAAAAGCTTTCAGAGGACATAAAAGCAGTTGGCCTGAACTTGAAAATGTCCTGGAAGACTGGGTGAACACACAGAGAGCAGGTGGCCGAGGTGTATCCACTGTACAGATTCGACTGAAAGCCAAAACAATCGCCCTCAAAATGAACATTGACGGTTTCAAAGCTGGGCCGTCATGGTGTTTCAGATTTATGAGACGTAAAAACCTGTCCATTAGGGCACGGACCACTCTCTGTCAGCAACTCCCTCCTGACTATCAGGAAAAAGTTAAAAACTTCCACAAATTTGTTGAAACAAAGATACAAGAGAACTCCATCGGACCAGACGACATCATAAATATGGATGAAGTACCTTTGACGTTTGATCTGCCTCTGACCAGGACTGTTAACAAGACAGGTGCATCATCTGTGTTGTTGAAAACAACTGGCCACGAGAGAACGCACTTCACCTCCGTTCTGGCATGCACGGCATCCGGACAAAAAGTTCCACCAATGGTGATTTTTAAGCGCATAACTATGCCCAAAGAACAACTCCCGAAAGGCATAGTGGTCAAAGTTAACGCCAAAGGTTGGATGGTGGAAGGCCTAATGAAGGAATGGTTAACGGAGTGCTACGGTAAGCGCCCGGGAGGATTTTTTCACCGGAAAAAAGCGCTGCTTGTTTTGGATAGCATGAGGGCCCACATCACAGATTCTGTGAAAGCAGCGATCAAGAATACAAACTCCATTCCAGCTGTGATTCCTGGAGGTACAACAAAGTATTTGCAGCCACTTGACATCAGTGTGAATCGGGCATTTAAAGCTGTACTCCGGGTTGAGTGGGAGACTTGGATGACAAGTGGTGAAAAGTCTTTCACAAAAACCGGCCGCATGCGAAAAGCATCCTTTTCTGATGTCTGTCAGTGAATCCTAACAGCGTGGAGTGCTGTCAAAGAATCCACCATCACCAACGGGTTCCGAAAGGCTGGACTGCTACGCGAAGAGAGCGGCGCACCTTCAGAGCTACCTTCACCGGAGGATGACAGTGACACGGAGATCGAGACTGATGGAGACAGATGTGACGAAGCGCTTCTGAGGCTGTTCAACTCCGACACTGAAGAAGATGAATTCATGGGTTTCAGCGAAGATGATTAAAGTGACTTGTGGTTTCAAACACAGGAGAAATGACGTTTTAATCAGCAAAGTTGCTGCCGTGTTAAAAGGCAATGTTCGGAAAGAATCGGTTCAGGTTCATACATACATGTACAGTTTCAGTACAAAATCGTTCTGTAAATGCAGTAAATTTCTAATTTTTCAACATAGATATCTGCGGCTTATAGCCCGGTGCGGCTTGTATATCTTTTTTTCTTTTTTTTTTTTTAAAATAGCGCGAATGCGGCTTATATACAGGTGCGCTCTATAGTCCAGAAAATACGGTACTTCACGTCAAAATATACTGACATGATTGACTTGTCTTGTTACTATTGATTATTTCCACATGTCAGAACAATACTAAACTAGTTTTAGTTGCTTGAATGCAGTGGCTCTGTCCAACCATTAGAAAGCGTCACCTGCATTTTTAGCCAATCATTATCAGTTATGTGGTTGTCCCACCCTTACATACACATGCCAATCCTCATCAGTTGTGTGCCTCTCTTGCCGCAACACACACACACACATACCAGAGTAGGCCGACAGAGGTAGACTCAGGCCCTGTCCACACGAACACAGGTATTTTCAAAACCGCACTTTTTTTTTTTTTTGTCCACACGAAAACGCAGTGTCAGGTGACTGAAACCGCAACTTTCTGAAAACTCCGGCCAGGGTGAAGATTTCCCAAAACTCCCGGTACAGTGTGGTTACGTGGATGCTAAAACAGGAGATTTAGACTCATGACGTCAGCATGTGCGCTGTTTTCTCCTTTCTGATTTGCCAACACAGCTGCGTTCATACCAAACACGGAAGACGTGAATGAGGCTAATTCTGCATTGTTCAACCGCGGGACAGTAATCTGCCTCTGTACTCATGTTTGCATTGACTTGAATGCAGTTTACTCGTGAAATATACTTAATTCTCCATTTGATGTGAACGCAGTATAAAAGTTTCATTATCGCCACCTGTTGGTTCGGCATGCCCATAACATGCATCACAGTGCATTTTTGCATTTTCATGTGGACAGAGATTTTTTTTTTTAAACGAAAGTGGGGAAAACTCTGTTTATACCTGTGCACGTGTGGCCTCAGAACCACTTCAGTGAACTTACAAATTATATATCAATTATATAAAGTCGCATTTTATTGTAACTGTAACCAGTGTTCGAACTATACCGTGACCTTTGGGGGAGCCCACTTTTTTTTTTAACCGCGGGTGATCGCTTTAATCTTGAGAGTCCCTTGCCACAATGATGTAGGCTAGACTTTAAAACACAGAGGATCCCTGTCCTTAAACAGCAATGTATAAACAAAACTAATATTACAAAGTAGTCTAAATGAACAAAACACCACGATGGTTTCGGTTTACTTTCCCGCTAAAAAGTGCTTGTTTTCCCATCCATAACTTTCTTTGACACTTGAAAGTATCTTTTGAGGGATTTATTTTTACATGCACAAACAACAGCAGCCTAAACAACAGAACATCGTTGTCAAATTTGACCTGCAGTGCTTCTGTGAGAGGAATACATTCATTTATATAAAATCAACAAACATGAATGTTTCACTTAACAACAAAATAAATAACCTTGTCATGTAGCCTATCATTTTTCTATTAGCTCTGTAAGTTCAAGATGATATATATATATATATATATATATGCTTTTTTATTTTACATAGGGCTATAGGATGTCATGGGATCTCACTTTTCACTCCGGTAAAACATAATCATCAATTTGAAAATTAAACAAACACCAGTAAAAGGGGTTCCGTTTTGTCAAGTTTACCTGCTTTCAGCTTAATTGTCCAACATGTTTACAGCAATGTCACAGTGTTTAAAAAAAGAACATTGTATTGGCCTACTGTATGAAGCAAATAAAACAAAACACAACGTCACATCATTTGTTTCGGAAAATGAATAAGCAGTGACTCAACGTCCATATGAAAGCATCTGGCTGACAGTCTTTGACATGACTGGACTTTGCTCCGCAGCGCCCCCACACCTTGATGCTCATGACAAGAATAGCATGTGCAGTATCCTTTTTTTTTAAAGTGAGATGTAAATCGCCGTCATGCATGAATGAATGATATTTTTGCACTTTTACACATAATAATCCATGATCCCATTACACAATACTGAAACCGCACATCAAAATAACACATTGTCAATATTTTTTGAGACCCCCCAAAATTTCACAAATCATGTTTACAGGGGAGCCCATGCCTTATTTAGGTCAGCTGAGCTTCCCCTAGCTCCCCCGTAGCTCGCACTCTGACGGTAACAGCATTATAGTGGGGGAACAGTCACTGATTACTCATTACTGAAAAAAGTAATTCCTCTAGTAACAGCATTTATTTATAAAGCTTTTATTCCCATCACTGATCGGAAGATGGCACCAAACAGTCAAAAACAGCAGCGTTACACATAAACATATATATATATATATATATATATATATATATATGAATATGAGTGTATTCAATTGTAGTCAGGATTGATTGTAGTACCTGGATGAGCCTGTGTTATTAGTTTCAGCGGTTGTTATCTGGGAATAGCATATCTTGAAGTGTCTTGATTCACCAGTCAGAATCATGTATTCCAGACAGCTGAGTAATAAAGAGAAGCACTTGAACATGTTTGCTCTTTCTCTTTGATTTTTCATGCTCTGTTTTCCTTTCTGAATCAAACAGCACGTAGATCCGCCTCTGCTTTGCCTGCACTCTTCATGACAGCAGGCTTGTCTCCACACTGTCTCTCTCAGAAGTAGTCGGGACAGAAGCCAGCTGAAGTTCCTTTTTAATATTGTTGTCGCCAGACTTTCTGCTAAATAACAACATGCCTACACTCATACCACTTCCTGTCACTTCTAACTCCAAATTCCTCTTCCTCTCTTAATGTTCGCTCTTCATTCCCAGGCTTTTGTCATCAACACCAGAGTGAGCAAAAAAAAGATCAGACTGCAAATCAAATACATAATGACACTTTCCTGCTGAAAAGGAAGTATGATGTTATTTAACTAGTGCACGTGTTTGACATATGTGCAAACAACAGGATAAGATTTACATGGACTGCAGTCACCATAATAATGTCTTTACACCACAAAGGTGGAATTGAAGTTACATCTGAAGTGGTATGTTTGTTTTGCTCCAAAAAATCAAAAGGAACGCTTTGACAACACATCCAATCTCAATGGGGAAACATATTATGCTGGGTATTTATACTGGATAATGTGTTATGAAAGGATGCAACATCATTTGATGGAATTGAATAAAATTAAACCTACAGAGGGCTGAATTCAAAGACACCCCAAAAATTCAAGTGAAAAAAGTATGCAGCAGTCTAGTCTTTTTGCTGAACTTTCATTGGTTCACATGGGCTCCCAGTAGTTTGTATGGCTTGTTTTCTAGTGAGACAACAATGACCATTTTCCTCCCTTAGTTATTTTTAAGTTTATTATATTAAACTTACTATGTATGAGAGACTCTTATTTTGAAAACAGGAGACACAGATTATTTTCTATACGTTGCTATGCAATGACTCCATAAGCAATCTGTTCACATGCTCATCAGAACGCAAAATACAGGATATACAGATTCTAAATTTATTCAGCTCCACCCTGAAGAGGCAGAAAGTATGTTTATTTGTATCTTTTGTTATTGTATAGTGTTTATTGTGAAATTTTCTGCTGAGTATGTGTGTATATAGTATAAAATGCATGTTTAAAGGTCACATGAAGTGCTTGGAAATGTGCATTTTTATTAGATGTTTGACGTAATGAAGAGACGGTGGGATGTAGAGTAGACACTCCCTTTTTGAAAAGCAGCCAATGGCATTTTGTTTTCATCACAGCTCTGCCAGTGAGAGCAGTTAAGCTCAAGCACATCAAATGAGAAGCGTCTTGCAGGGGGCGGGGCATGTCAGATATTAGAGGGAATTTGATTGGTCAAGCTTTGATGAGAAACTGAAGTATGAGGTGATATGAAAAAAAAACGTTGATCCATTTAGACGGAAGTGACAAACTGCAAGCTTAACATGTTTATATCAGTTTTATATCTCCTAAATGTGAATTTTGTCACTGTTTTGGATCACACCAACATATACAGTCGTGGCCAAAAGTTTTTAGAATGACAAATATTGGAAATTGGAAAAGTTGTTGCTTAAGTTTTTATAATAGCAATTTGCATATACTCCAGAATGTTATGAAGAGTGATCAGATGAATTGCATAGTCCTTCCTTGCCATGAAAATTAACTTAATCCTGAAAAAAAATTTCCACTGCATTTCACTGCTGTCATTAAAGGACCTGCTGAGATCATTTCAGTAATCGTCTTGTTAACTCTGAGATGAGAATGTTGACCAGCACAAGGCTGGAGATCATTATGTCAGACTGATTGGGTTAGAATGGCAGACTTGACATGTTAAAAGGAGGGTGATGCTTGAAATCATTGTTCCTCCATTGTTAACCATGGTGACCTGCAAAGAAACGCGTGCAGCCATCATTACGTTGCATAACAATGGCTTCACAGGCAAGGATATTGTGGCTACTAAGATTGCACCTAAATCAACAATTTATAGAATCTTCAAGGAAAGAGGTTCAATTCTTGTTAAGAAGGCTTCAGGGCAACCAAGAAAGTCCAGCAAGCGCCAGGATCGTCTCCTAAAGAGGATTCAGCTGTGGGATCGGAGTGCCACCAGTGCAGAGCTTGCTCAGCAATGGCAGCAGGAAGGTGTGAGCGCATCTGCATGCACAGTGAGGCGAAGACTTTTGGAAGATGGTCTGGTGTCAAGAAGGGCAGCAAAGAAGCCACTTCTCTCAAAAAAACCCATCAGGGACAGATTGATCTTCTGCAAAAAGTATGGCGAATGGACTGCTGAGGACTGGGGCAAAGTCATATTCTCCGATGAAGCCCCTTTCCAATTGTTTAGGGCATCTGGAAAAAGGCTTGTCCGGAGAAGTAAAGGTGAGTGCTACCATCAGTCCTGTGTCATGCCAACAGTAAAGCATCCTGAGACCATTCATGTGTGGGGCTGCTTCTCATTCAAGGGAGTGGGCTCACTCACAATTTTGCCCAAAAACACAGCCATGAATAAAGAATGGTACCAAAACACGCTCCAACAGCAACTTCTTCCAACAATCCAACAACAGTTTGGTGAAGAACAATGTGGCTCGGGGACCAAAACGTTGAAATTTTGGGTCCATGGCCTGGAAACTCCCCAGATCTTAATCCCATTGAGAACTTGTGGTGAATCCTCAAGAGGCGGGTGGACAAACAAAAACCCACTAAGTCTGACAAACTCCAAGAAGTGATTATGAAAGAATGGGTTGCTATCTGTCAGGATTTGGCCCAGAAGTTGATTGAGAGCATGGCCAGTCCAATTACAGAGGTCCTGAAAAAGAAGGGCCAACACTGCAAATACTGACTCTTTGCATAAATGTCATGTAATTGTTGATAAAAGCCTTTCAAACGTATGAAGTGCTTGTAATTATATTTCAGTACATCACAAAAACAACTGAAACAAAGATCTAAAAGCAGTTTAGCAGCAAACTTTGTGAAAACTAATATTTGTGTCATTCTCGATACTTTTGGCCACGACTGTAGATATCCTTAAAACTAACAGACTGAAACTAACATCTACATTTTTTTAATTTTATTTCATGGGATTTTTAAGAATCATGTCAATCACTCAACTCTTACTGTCATTTTTCTGAAGTGAAAAAAACGCAATACACTTTATTAAACGTCATCCGTTTATGCAGAGGTTGATTCCTGGCTTTGTTTTCTTTGACATTATAGCTTCAAAATACAACACAATACATCTCTGTCGGTCTCTTTTGTCAAGTTTAAGTATAATTTAGTCAAAATTTGGTACACAACACATGTGGACCTTCTGATTCTAGGGATATTTTATGGAGTAATAAATGAGCATATAAAATTGTTTTTGGAGACTTTATGAACTTACCACATACCTACTATGTAGATATCAGAGAATAATGTAAGTTATTGAATCAATGCAGTATATGGCACATTTAACACTTTAACAGGCATCACAACTGCCTGTTTGACATTGCTTTGAGTGGTGTCAGGAACTAAATTTAACTAAAGAAATTGGTCAAACAAATCTTATGCTGGTTCACACCAAATGCAGAAAAACATGTTGAAAAAACATATTAGATTTCTTATAATCTATATGATAACATACTGACACATCAGAGGTAATGAAGTTCCAAACTGACAACACAGAGACCCCAATATGACTACCAGATTGATTGATTAGCTGGCTGGCTGGCTGGCTGGCTGGTTGGTTGGTCGGTCGGTCGGCTGGTTTGTCGGTTGACTGGTTGGTTGACTGGTTGGTTGGTTGGTTGGTTGGTTGGTTGGTTGGTTGGTTTGTCTGTTGGTTGGTTGGTTGACTGGTTGGTTGGCTGGTTGGTTGGTTGGTTGGTTGGTTGGTTGGTTGACAGGTTGGTTGACAGGTTGGTTGGTTGACAGGTTGGTTGGTTGGTTGACAGGTTGGTTGGTTTGTTGACAGGTTTGTTGACTGGTTGGTTGGTTGGTTGACTGGTTGATCAGTTGACTGGTTGGTCGGTTGGTTGACTGGTTGGTCGGTTGGTTGACTGGTTGGTAGGTTGGTTAGTTGGTTGGTCGGTCGGTTGACTGGTTGGTCGGTTGGTCAGTCGGTCGGCTGGTTTGTCTGTTGGTTGGTTGGTTGGTTGGTTGGTTGGTTGGTTGGTTGGTTGGTTGGTTGGTTGATTGGTTGACTGGTTGGTTGGTTAGTTGGTTGGCTGGTTGGTTGGTTAGTTGGTTGGCTGGTTGACTGGTTGGCTAGTTGGTTGGTTGACTGGTTGATTGGTTGGTTGGTTGTATGGTTGATTGACTGGTTGGTAGGTTGGCTGGTTGATTGACTGGTTGGTAGGTTGGCTGGTTGGTTGGTTGGTTGGTTGGTTGGTTGGTTGGTTGGTTGGTTGGTTGGTTGGTTGGTTGGTTGACTGGTTGGTTGGTTGGTTGGTTGACAGGTTGGTTGGTTGGTTGGTTGGTTGGTTGACTGGTTGGTTGGTTGGTTGACAGGTTGGTTGGTTGGTTGACAGGTTTGTTGACAGGTTTGTTGACTGGTTGGTTGGTTGGTTGGTTGGTTGGTTGGTTGGTTGGTTGACTGGTTGCTTGATTGACTGGTTGCTTGGTTGGTTGGTTGGTTGGTTTTACTATTTCTATCATGACAACTCTCAGAGAGATTTAGTATGGTAATAAATATGTAAATGGCAATGTTGATGTGTTTGGTCTTGGTGGCATAGATCTGCTATGGTGCTGCTGCTGCTTTGATTATTATGGAAGAGCAAGTACAGAGACTTGCTACTGTCACTATATTTACACACATGCAGTCTGAGAATATAAAAGACTGCTGCTGCAAACATAATACACAAGTAACCACCCCGTAGCAGATCTAAACACAGGTGGAGCTGGGGTGGTGGAGGTTCTCTGAACAATGTGTAAATGCAACTAGAAAACTGAAAAATGCTAAATGACAGGCACACCGGTATCAGAAAGTCTTTACTTAATTTTATTACTTTGATATCTCCTCAAAGAATCTTTGCAAACAAACTATTGCAAGTAAAATATGCTGTAAATAATTCAATTCAATTCAATTCATCTTTATTTCTATAGCGCTTTTACAATGTAGATTGTGTCAAAGCAGCTTCACATAGAAGATTATAGTGAATTGGAATGGTGTCTGTTCAGTTTTTACAGTTTAAGTTCAGCTCAGTTCAGTGTGGTTTAATTTTTACTGCTGAGAGTCCAAACACTGAATAATAACACAAACAACTTCACTAAACTTAAGTAAAATACTTAAAACTCTGAGACAGATTGGGGACCTAAATGTAACTAGCCAGTTTAAGTCTGGAAGCCATTATGCCTCACTGTACGGCTCATCTGCTTCTAATTAGTAACAGATCCGTGTTGTTCAGTCATTTTGTACGTAGCATCAACTTGACCACACTGACTAGTTGGACAGAAGCATTTGGCAGCAACTTGCATTAAAGCTTGTTAATGTCCCACTTTGTTTTTGTTTTGTTTTGTAAAAAGCAAAGATGGGCATGTGTGACCGCAGTTGCTATGGAAACTAGAAGATACAACCACTGAACTCACATCACGCTAAATGTCAAGAATCTGGGTCAGACCCACCATTGCTAGAAGTTCCAATACATATTCATCAACTCACACACACACACTTCCACTAGTGCTGCTGACTATGCATTTAACACATGCTTACAGTAAGATTCCATGTGTTAGGAAACAGAACTCAATGAGCAGCAACAGAACAAAAACACATGCAAATAGACAAGCAAATGCAAATTAAGAAAACATCTTCATCAGTTTGACTGAAAATATTCATAACAGAAATACAGATGCAGAAACATGCTGCAAATACAGAAACCTCAGCAACTCTACACTACAGCCAACATGAAAAAATACTGAAGTAATTTAAATGTACTTTTTACTTTTAAGCACTCTTAAGCACTTTTACTACAGTGAATTGTTGTGTATTGTAGTACTATATATATAATTGTATAAAACTTAGCACAGTATTTGGGCAATTTGTTTTTATTACTACAGTTGTTGCATTACCATAGCATTTTTGAGTGAGATGCTAATGGTCTAATCCGATTCAATGATCTATGCTAAGCTAAGATAAAAGTATTCTCGCCAGAACCCATAGATCAGCCGAATGTATTCAAAAAAGGGTAAAATTTGGGAAATTGTGAAATGAGCCTCTTCTTCTTATTCTTATTCTTATTATTAATAATAATTATAATAATAATTGGAGTGTTCGTTTAGCTTAGTTTATGACATTTTTTATAAGATATTATAGCTATGTAACTCCTCTGCATCAGGTAACAAGTGCATGTCTATCAAGATCAGAAATTAGCAAGAGTTTGTGGCAAAACTGCCACCCAAAATGAACAAAAATACCTTTAAAAAAATCAAGATAATAGTGCAAAAAAAATTATCTTTCAGGAAAATGATTTACAACATTACATGTTGACCTGCATAAGATGCATCAGATTTTTAGTGTGTTGTTGTAGCTCTGAAAAATAAAACCCAATTTCACGTTTCTACTGAGTTCAAAAAAATTCAATATTCTAATTTTATTTTTTACATACACCGTCATACACAGTAAAAAATAATAATATCAATAAGAATCTAAGGGCAACACGGTGACTCAGTGGTTAGCACTGTCGCCTCACAGCAAGAAGGTCGCTGGTTTGAGTCTCGGCTGGGTCAGTTAGCATTTCTGTGTGGAGTTTGCATGTTCTCCCCGTGTTCGTGTGGGTTTCCTCAAGGTGCTCTGGTTTCCCCCACAAGTCCAAAGACGTGGTACAGGTGAATTGGGTAAGCTAAATTGACCGTAGTGTATGTGTGTGAATGAGAGTGTATGGGTGTTTTCCAGTGATGGGTTGCAGCTGGAAGGGCACCCGCTGTGTAAAACATATGCTGGATAAGTTGTCGGTTCATTCCGCTGTGGCGACCCCTGATGAATAAAGGGACTAAGCCGAAGGAAAATGAATGAATGAATGAATAAGAATCTAAATTATGGAGTATAATAAGAAGTAAAAAAACAGACAATTTTAGATATAGAAATAGAAGTTATAGCTATAGAAAATAAGAACAAATATAAATTACTTAAAACTTTAGATATGAAAAATATTTAGAAAATAAAACAAAATATAAAACATCTTAGCTATACAAAAACAAACGTAGAAAACTTAGAAGTGTTTCTAACAAAAGTGCCTGATGCATAGATAGAAAAGATTGTATCCTACAATGTATTCTACGGGTGGTTTGTCAAGCCCACTCACTTGCATGGAGCACACTCAGAACTACACAATATTCATTAATTTTCCTTTGGCTTAGTCCCTTATTTATCAGGGGTCGCCACAGTGGAATGAACTGCCAATTATTCCGGCATATGTTTTATACAGTGGATGCACTTCCGGCCGCAACCCAGTTCTGGGAAACACCCATCACTCTTGCATTCACACACACACTCATACACTACGGACAATTTTTGTTTACCCAATTTACCTGTACTGCATGTCTTTGGACTGTGGGGGAAACTGGAGCACCTGGAGGAAACCCACGCCAACACCGGGAGAACATACAAACTCCACACAGAAATGCCAACTGACCCAGCTGGGACTCGAACCAGCGACCTTCTTGCTATGAGGCAACAGTACTAACCACTGAGCCACCGTGCTGCCACTACACAATATATTAACCAAAATTGTTTTTAAAATACAGTAAATAACCTGTGAGAATGTGATAAATCTTGACTGTGGATAAGATATTACTGAGGTCTCATTTCTGCAGGTACAATTTTGAGAGGAATCAGTCACGACCCACATGTGATGTGAGTTCTTCTTTAAATGAATGATTACAGTAGCTTTCAATAGCAAGCCCCTTAGACTAAGCTTAAATCTAGCTTGGACAGCCTTTACCTCCTGTGCCCTATTATATAAGCAGCATATGTTAAAGCTGGCTTCAGATGCTGGAATCTTCTCATGGCTTTGCCAGACAACAACATCCCTATCCGGCAGCATAACTGTCTGTGTTTGCTTTACGGCGCACAGCTGTTTGTCCGGTGTAATGTTCTGCATGTGCGCCTTTATCATCACTTTAACTACCACTGCACCAACTCTTGCAGCTTTTGGAACATTATTGCTTTAAATAGTTTGAACTATATCGATTTAAACACTCGAGAGTCTCTCTTTTCATTATCTCTTCTGAAAGTACGGTGGCTGAGAGTGCTCAAACGCGCTGCGAGTTAAAAAAAAACATGGAAATTCATCCTTTCATTCATTTTCCTTTGGCTTAGCCCCTTATTTATCAGGGGTCGCCACAGGGGAATGAACCGCCAAATATTCCGGCATGTGTTTACGCAGAGGATGCCTTTCCAGCTGCAACCCAGTACTGGGAAACACCCATTCACACACACATACACTACGGCCAATTTGTCTTTAGCCAATTCACCTGTAGCGCATGTCTTCAGGCTGTGGGAGCAACCGAAGCACCCAGAGGAAACTCACTCGAACATGAGGAGAACATGCAAACTCCACACAGAAATTGGGCCAACTGACCCAGCCAGGACTCGAACCAGCGACCTTCTTGCTGTGAGGCGACAATGCTAAACCATGCCGCCCCAACATCGAAATATAAAAACAAACTAAGAAAACATCGATTTGACAACACACGCATACAAATTCCCACAATACATGCAGGTATCCTACGCCTTATTGCTTAAAAAGCAAATGCATTTGTGCGCGCATACACGTTAGGGGCGGTTCACACAGAATGCGTTTTTCCTTTTCAATGCGCTACTTTTCTATTGTTTTTAAATGTAAACACGTGCTTGATAGATGTGTGTAACTGTTACGCTTGCGTCTCGTGCCTTTTGAAGAGCTGCGGTTTTTAGACGCTGTGTGGAGTTATAGGAAATTCAACTTTCACACGCAGCGCTGTTCATCAATGTCAGTTCCAAAGCAGCGGGCCAATCAGAAAAACTCGGAAGTGAGACAACTGTTGCAAGTTTCTGTTTACAGGGACTCTGAGTCTTGGGTTTTTAGAAGCAAAGACGCATTCGGTGTGAATGAGCCCTTAAGGCGCATTATTCGCTTGTTGCTGCACAACCATAAAGATAGCAACATTGACCAACTTTCTAAAGTCAGCTGCGTCCGAAATCGCATACTTCTATACTATATAGTATAAAAACCGTAGTATGCCTGAATTCATAAAATTCGAAAAACAGTATGCGAGAAGTACCCGGATGACCTACTACTTCCAGCAAGATTCTGAAGTGCGCATCCGATGGACGCTACGCTATCCCATGATGCACCGCGAGAGAATTCATGAATGGGAGTGAAGTGACGCAGCTGACGCGGATAGGTCACGTGACAATGACAAAATGGCGAATGTAGTATTTCCGAGTTCCATTCATACTACTCACATTCATACTGTATAGAACGTACTTTTCTAACAGTATAGAACATTCAAATTCAAATACAGTACCTACTGGGTAGTAGGCGGTTGCAGACGCAGCCTCAGTGTTTTTTCTGGGGGGGTTATTTAAAGAGCATGTTAGATATATATGTGTCTATAGGCAGGTTCTCAACATGCATAAACTTTGCATATTACACACACAGGGATGCGCAGCAACACATGAACATAATTAAATATGAAAAAATAATGGATTAAATATAAAAATGAATAAATATAAAAATGCCTATTTGTCTGTATAACGCAGCCATGCTTTACCCTGATTACTCCTGCAAGACTGTAGTACAGTAGGTTCTGCTAAAACAGCCGATCATTTTCTCCTCTACAAAAACCAAAAACATGTGCAGCTCTATTTTACCAAAGTAAAGTAAGAAGGTCCAATGTCAATAGAACCATTTGGACTTAACACCATGTGCAGAGGGTGTTGTCATTTATAACTGAAGCAAACTGCAAAACTCAACACCCACACCCTGGTTTTCTCTGGGGATCTAGCCTAGTAGCTCTAAATGTCATATCCCGCTGTATGTTTGGAGGACCAAACTGTGAGTCACATTTGGCTTCAGCTTGGGACCTACTCCTTTTAAAGGGATGGTTCACCCCCCCCCCCCAAAAAATGAAAATTCCTTCACCATTTACTCACACTCATAAGGTTCTTAACTTTTTATTTCTTTCTTCTGTTGAGCACAAAACAAGATATACTGAAGAATGTTGGGGAAAAGTTGACATCTATAGTAGAAACTAAAAATACTGTGGAAGTCAATGAATTCGGGAATTTCAAATATTTGCAGTAGGAAAATAACAAAATTTGCAACATTATCTTTACTTAATGGTCTAATGATTTTGGGGATAAAAGGAAAATCGATCATTTTGACTCATACAGTGTATTTTTAGCTATTGCAAAAATATATATTTGTTCAACATGGTCCAGGGTCACATATACATTTCCTCTATTTATTTTTCTGGTCCAGGAGAGCCAGCAAGCGCAGGTGGACTTATACTCTCGGTCTGTTGTTGTTCTTTGTTCAGGCGAGGATTGAAAAAATGTTTAAAAGAAGCAGGAACTGAAAGCAAATACACGCTGCAGGGATGAAGCCAAGTCCTGCAGCATTTGTTGTTAACACTAGTGATAATGTTTTGGCAATGTTGACCTTGTTTGGATAAACATTACTAAATGAAAATATGCACACTTTGGATAGTTCATAATCATCATTTATTAAACCCTCATGCTTTACCAAATCATGCGAGTTTATCCCACACTTTAAAACTAAACTGAACAGAAATCTATGTTGTCTACACTGTAAAAAATTATTTGTTAATTAACAGTTTCTATATTTTGTGATTCACAAGTGTTTTCCCTATATATTTTGGAGAAAAAAAAAATTATGTCTATTTACATAATTGCATTATGGGATGTTGATCTCTGCTCATGTCGACTTTTGATGTTGAAAATTCAACTCTACAGTGTAATAAAGTGACTTTTATTGACATTTTAGTAGTTTGAAATAATATAATGCACAAGCAATAATATATAGAGAAATAAGTCTGTGAAATAATAGAAAATGTACTGGCAGCTTATTACAAGGTTATTGTACTGTAATATACAACACCAACACAGACAATATATCACTTTAAACTATTAAATATGTTAATAAAACTTTCCAAGGTTTAAAGTTGTTGGAAGAAAGATCAAGCTCCCATAATGCAATTCAAATGCATAAATAAACCCATGAATCACAAAATACGGAAAACTGCTCATTTACGGATAATTTTTTACAGTATATGATTGAAATACTTGAGCTCATCAAGTCATCATCAAGTCTTGTAAAGTTATTATTTTTTAACATTTGTAATGTAACATTTTTGGGGGCTCGTCCGGGATTGAGGACTTGGTTAAAACAGAAACTCAAAGAAAATTGTGCTTCAAAATAAGAATAGACAACAATATCTGTTATACAAATAATTATTATTAATAATTCTAATATTTCAAGTCTCTTTAACATAATGCAAAAAGTTTGAATGAGAAAATGGACAGTGCTGTTCAATCAAAAAAATCAATTATTTCAATGTGAACCTGGATCACAAAACCTTAAAACCTTAAATTACATGGTTATATTTGTGGAAATAGCCTACAATTCATTGAGTCAAAATGATTTTTCTTTTTTTGCCAAAAATAATTAGGATATTATGTAAAAATCATGTTCTATTACGACATTTTTGCTAAATTCCTACTATAAGTATCAGAACTTTTGATTACTAAAATGCATTTCTAAGAACTATTTTCTCAATATTTTCATTTTTTTAACCCTCGAACTCATTCATTTATTCATTTTCCTTTGGCTTAATCCCATATTAGTCAGGGGTGGCCACAGTGGAATGAACCAGCAACTATTCCAGCATATGTTTTACACAGCGGATGTCCTTCCAGCTGCAACCCAGTACTGAGAACATTTATAAACTCTCACATTCACACACACACACTCATACACTATGGCCAATTTTGTTTACCCAATTCACCTATAGCGCATGTTTTTGGACTGTGGGGGAAATCGGAGCCAACACGGGGAGAACATGCAAACTCCACACAGAAATGTCAACTGGCCCAGCCGGGACTCGAACCAGTGACCTTCTTGCTGTGAGGCGACAGTGCTAACCACTGTGCCGCCCCACCCTCGAATTCCAGATTTTAAAATAGTTGTATTTTGGCCAAATACTGTCCTAACAAACTGTACATTAACGGAAAGCTTATTTATTCCGCTTTTAGCAGATATAAATCTCAATTTCAGAAAAAAAAATTACCCTTGCGATTTTTTTTAAGAGAAACAGCATTTAAAAACAATCTATTTTATTCCCCTCAGTGTATGCTGTGTAACACTCCATCATTGTTTGAGTCTGGTTTCCATTTCCTGTCAAGCTGTAGAATAGTCCTGTATTCGTCTTTTCATTTCTGCTTTTCATCACTTCAATAAAGCCAAGTCATATTGAATTAACTGACAGTTATAATAGAGATTTAACAGTCGGACTGTGAAAAGTGGATCAAGAAGTGTCCGTTAATTTTTTTTGTTTTTGTTTCAGGGTTCTTGAGGGGGCACTGGTGGAGATATAAAAACAATTGCCATTTTTAAAAAGAAATTAAGTGAAAACTAATACCTCAACAAACAATTTGCAGATCATTTAAATGACCACTTAAAATCCCACTGTATACTAACAACAAGCAATTTGTCTGTCTGCACCAAAAGCGCCGCTACCTGACAGAAACATTTAAATACCACTAAATATCACTGCGCTCCCAACAAAATGGTAAAGGCTTTTAATCTAATTAATACACATTAAACCTCTTTAACATTATTAATAGGCTACTGAGCGACTGGTGTTGTTGGTTTGCACTGAATCACAGTTCTGACTTTCATTTTCAAACTGCGTTATTTTATTTTCAAGATCTAAAGTGAATCTGCTGCTGCTTTCAGTAGTCTGCCAATAAATGTCACATAAAATGGTGTTTAAACTCACAGTGGGAGCACTGAACTCTGAATAAAGCCCATAATCAGTACCTGAGGTGATCTTTGTCATAGTAGTTTATGCTGTTGACATCGCGGAAATAGAAAGCATTTCTAAAATAGAAATGTCTAGTGTCGCTGTCACAGATGGTAAGGATAAAAACTAATTTTACGTGGAAAAAATACCTTTTATCCAGTGTCGTGGTGCTGAGTTGCGTGTAATTAGAACACAATGTAAAACTCTAAACCCCCAAACTCAAACATTCCCAATAATCTCTTCTTATAAACACTGTATGTTACCAACAACTCATAAATATGGTTGGCTACCAAAACCAAGTGTTTTATAATATCAATATGGACTATTTATACACATATATGCTACCTATATGACCAGAATGTACAGAATCAAATCAGAATGCAGATTTCAGTGCCACTTACAGTCTGAGATGTTTATTGAAATTGGAAACGTGCTCCTTGTTGTAAAGGAATCAATAAGCTACATTTTTAATCAGTAACAAGTAAGTAATTTAAATTAGGTTTTACCTTGTCTCCTGGTTGTGGTCGCATGATGGACACTCGATCATATCCTTTCTTCAGAAGTACCCACAACGCATCTAGTTTTCCCTGCACATCAAACACATATAAACACATCAAAATCACTACTAAAAAAGAAAGCTAAACTTTCCATCCACCAATTTCTATGCGCATTTTGGACTATCGCATTAAAAAGTGGTCAACGGAAATCCTAATGTACGCATAAACAACGTATGCACAAAACAAAGTAGGATAAACTATTACGCATTAGCTTAGGCAACCTGATAAAATGCAGTTTTTGTTTGATTCTAACTAAGTTTAAGAGTCACTGGTGCTTCCAAATATGAAATATAATAAGCTTGGAAATATGCTTTTGGACTGTATTTACCTCCCAGAACCGTCTTGTAATGTAATGTGTATTTATATAGAGCATTTACCATGTATGGCTATACACCCAAAGCTCTTCACAATCATAAGGGGGGTCTCTCTACACCATCACCAGTGTGCAGCATCCACTTGGATGATGCGACGGCAGCCACGAGACAACGGCGCCAGTGCGCTCATCACACACCAGCTATAGGTGGAGTGGAGAGACAGTGATAGAGCCAATTCGGTGGATGGGAATGATTGGGAGGCCATGATCGGTAAGGGCCGATGGAGGGATACACCCCTACTCTTTACAAGAAGTGGCATGAGATTTTTAATGACCACAGAGAGTCAGGACCTTGGTTTAACGTCTCATCAGAAAGACGGCGCTCACTGACAGTATACTGTTCCCTTCACTATACTGGGGCATTAGGTCTCACACAGACCACAGGTTGAGCATCCCCTGCTGGCCTTACTAACACCACTTCCAAAGTCTTGAGCGGCTGTGGCCCAAAAGAGCAGTCTCGCACTTTCATAAGCCAGTTATGACTGTTCATTGCATTTCGTCTTTGTCTTCTGAGACGCAAATAATCTACTATATAAGAAAAAGGGCCCAAATGGCTTCTCCTACCATAGATAATTCAAATTTTTTTTTTTGATATTTGACGCCAGTTTATTAGGAAGTGACGATTTTGTTCTCTTTAACTTCTTAACTTCTATATTTGCAAATGTTTTATCATTTCATCATTTTAATTCACATCTTTGGATGGAAACAGCTGTTGCCCTTTACATCTTAATAATGTGTTCCTCATACTAATAAATCATTCAAATCTGGAAAATAGGTTATATTAACAAAGAGATTTGTGAACTCAACACCCCACATGTTGACTTTCTGGCTTAGTGTCAAAATAATGGATAAAGCTGAAAGCCACAGTTTAATCTGCCCTATGGTTATTAATATCAGCTTTCTAATGACTCTCAGCTTCAACAAAACATCCTTATTGCGCAACAGCGGTTGTTTTTGCCCAAAAAAAAAAGAGGTGGAATAGAAAATTAATCAGTGAAGACATTATAACACTTACATGTTAATGTAAAGTACAAACATAAATAACAAACAGGCACATTAGGTAGAGAGATAAATAAATAAGAACAAAATTAAAAGAAAGATACACAAATCAGGGAGGAAAAAAACTATGGCATCATTCAGAGCTCTTGGACGGCAGGACTGAGAGAGGTGAATTGAGGGAAACCTGGTTTTCAGTGTAATAAAATGCTGACTCCACAGGCCCAGTTTCTTGGATGTCGCAACAGTTTCTGGTGTATATTTCAAATCCCCAAGCTATGATTCATAAACGACTGATTTCAAGGATTGACATCTCAAGTCATGTTTTTAGACATATTTATTCAGCAGAAGAACTGCATGGTGGGAGGCTGCTCATGTATGACTGTCAGCAGAATTAATCTCATTTATAGCCTTGGAGTTGTATTGAATGGAAAACAAACAAAATATACACCGATGAGACAAAGCACAATGACCAATCTGAGGTGAAGCGAATACCGTTGATTATCTCGAAACAAAGCCATAAATTAAGAAGGGAAGTCTAGATGGTAAGCGAACAATGAGCTCTTGTAGTCAGTGTGTTGGATGCAGGAGAAGGAATAAAGACCTGAGGAACTTTGACAAGGGTCAAAAACCTTCACTCTGAATGGCCAAGGACTGCCTGTTAAGTTCCGTATTGATTATAAAATATTGCTTCTTAACTGTAAGGCTTTAAATAGTCTAGCTCCTGTTTATCTAACCAACCTTTTGTCTCGCTACTATCCAACCTGCTCTTTCAGATCTCAAAACTCAGGGCTTCTGGTAGTACCCAGAATAGCAAAGTCCACTAAAGGAGGTTGAGCGTTTTCATATATGGCTCCTAAACTCTGGAATAGCCTTCCTGCTAATGTCTGAGGCTCAGAATTGACCTGTAAAACCATTTCTAGATATTAGTTTTACTTACTTAAACCACATAAATTATATGTAGAGAATCACAGAACAATTTAAACATGCTGTATCAATGCATTCTATGGCACCTCAGAAACAAGTTTTCTCAGGACGTGATTTTATGGAGCAAACGTCATACTTTTAAGAATCCAGCACTTAGTCGATCTCGATGAACGCTGATTGTTTCCAATGTAAACACAACAGCTTTCCTGTTCGATAAGAGTTCTAGGTGTTACCCTGAACCTGAAATTACCCCAGATATCAACCCAGAGGAGAATGTCTGGGATGTGCTGGAACAACAAATTCCACCCTTGGGGGCTCAATCTCGCAACTTACAGGACTTAAAAGACCTGCTGCTAACATCTTGGTGCCAGATACCACCTTCTGGGGCAATACCTTGGTGGGTTGATGCTGTTTTGGCAGCACACAGAGAACCAACAGCATTTTAAACCCATTCCGATGAACAACAATGTACTCTACATTGTTGCACTAATACAGAGAACAACCATTAAAAAAAATGGTAATTTTACATATAGAAGCATGTCAAGATTTATGGTCAAAATTCATCTGAATGTTTGAGAGGAAGTGGTCTTTGCATATTGATGTTATTCATCAGATTATGCAAATGTCCCTTTAAAGCACTTTGAAGACTTTAAAGAGAACAAAATAATAATTTACTCACTATTTACTCCCCCTCAAGTGGTTCTAAATCTTTTTTTTTTCTTCTGTTGAACACTAAATTGACTTCCATAATAGCAAAATTAAATAGTATTGAAGTCAATGGTTACAGATTTCCAGCTTTATTCTTCAAAATATCTTCTTTTGTGTTCAACAGGAAAAAAAAATTCATAAAAGTTTGGAAACACTTGAGGATGAGTAAATAGTAAGTAAACTTACATTTTTGAGCGAACTATCCCTTTAACATTTGCCATTTCTAAATATACCCATTGAATATACAATGTTTTGTAATACCTTCAAAATACAGTATTGTTCTCACCTTTATGGGCGAGTACCATTTTCGAGGGCCTGGCGGTTTCCTCATGCCATTATTTAGGATGCGAGCAGGAGTAGCTTCGAACTCTTGCTCTGGCATTTTCACCCTCGCGTTCTTCGCCTTTTCCAGTTTAGCGCCCTCCTCGGTTGAACCCCTCTCACCCCAGCGAACCTGAAATATTAGCCAACATGTTATGAGACTAAAATAGAATTTTTCATGATGATGGATGTTGATAGGTTTAGATAAGGTATATAATTTTTAATCAGAGACAAAGATGTGATGGTAACCAAAGAAATCCATATATGCAAAGAAAACAAAACGAATTAAGTTTTAATTAAAAATAGAGTTATGCGTAATAAAATGAAATGACACAGGGGAAAAGTATTGAACACATGAAGAAAGGGAGTGGTAGAAAGGCAGTGAAAGCCCAGACAGCAGCTGAAATATCTCAGTAGTTCTTCAGCAACCCTCTGCCCTTCATCATTGTAAATGAATATTAGCAGGAGGATGAAGATGAAACCAGGGTGGACATTTCAGCAAGACAATAATCCCAAACACAGCCAAGGAAACTCTCAAATGCTTTCAGAGAAAGAAAGTCAAGCTGTAGAATGGCCCAGCCAATCACCTGACTTCAATCCAATAGAAAATACAAAATAAAGATCGGATTTGATAGACGAGACAGTAGTTTAGTACGTTCTCCTTGTGTCATTTCATTGTTATTACACATAACTAATTTTTCAGATTTTTTTTTGTTTACTTTATTTTTAAGTTTGTATTGTTTGGGTTTTTACCAAAATCTGGTTCAATTCCATGTCAACAGCTCCTTTAGAAGTATTATTCCCACAAAAAAACATGACATGTTCAATAATTATTTCCTCCACTGTATTTGTGAACAGGTATTTTCTGCGACGATTAAAAAAAAAGTACTGTAACTTGCAATGTTGTAACTGAGGAAAACGTCTGACTGAAGGAAAGATTCCAAAGAGCAGATGATCTGTATAATACACACTTAACACACTTGTTTAGCTCAAACGTAAACTGCCTTTCTTGTGATCGCAAACTCTGGTACTTCACTAATAGCCTTTTTAATGGAGAAATAAAAATGTTTAATCAGAGACGGTGGTTTATTTAGTCATCCAGGGGTGCGTTTCCGAAAACCATTGTTAGCCAACTAAGGTCGCAAGTTCTGTCGTTACAAACATAGTTCGTTGATTTGGTGTTTCTCAAATCCAAAGTCCCAACGAACATTCGCTAATTGCGTCGCAAACTTGTACGTTTGCAACTACACCTCTAGAGCTGTAGTTAGAAGCATAGTTCCTGGCTGTGTTCTATTCCCAGTTATCCTCGCTTAGCCCTATTCTACTAGAATGTTCCAACATTTAAACTCGAAATGATTTAAAAACATTGAAGTCATCTCTCTTACGTGTTAATACTTTCAAAGTATTTTTTACAGTTCAGTTTGAGCAATCTTCATGTTGACAATTGCGTTCCCTTCGTAGTGCCTAGGCTATTTATTAAGAAATGTATATGTACTGTATATGACATAGGCTAGAAGATTTCTGCAGTGGTTTGAATGTGTCAAAGTTGTAAAGGTTGACATTAATGTGAGGATTTATATATGAGATTAGATAACGTGTTAGCTTTCTGTAAGTGGTTTTATATTTTAGAATATAATATGGAATATTCTCAAGAATATTTGTAGAGGAAACATAGGCCATTTATGTAAAGGAAACTATATGTGCCGTATACATATATTTCAATTAATATGGAAAACGAGTGAATGTTTTTACCAAAACTAACATTGGATTTTTTTTTAATGTGTGTGCGTGTAAAACAATAATTTGCACAAAAACGTTATGGGGTTTTTCTCTAAAGAAGTTGTTACTCCACCTCGTTTAGAGCGTCATTATAACTAACTAACTAACATGGTTCAAACGATGGATCTGCGACAGAGCAACTACGGTTTTGGGAAACACTCATCACTACATTGTTCTTTTCCCAAACGATGCATCATACTATCCTAGTTAAGCCACGAGTTATGTCGTTGTTTGGGAAACGCACCCCAGTTTAGTCCAGCTGGTTATCAGTTGGCCAACAAACCAACAACAGGTTGGTTTGAACCCTTTTTTGGTCATACTTATGTCAGGTGTTGTTGACAAAGCCTTCTGTTGGCATAGAGTAGAGTATTTTGTAGCATTCTTTTGCAAATCAATGCATCTGACAAGCCTGTTTCTGTTTTCCATCAGTTGTGGCCTATTTATTCGCTTTCAGCAACATTGCTGAGTTCAATTACAATGCGATGAAGTCCCTTGGCATGTAATGTAAACAACAGTGGTTTTATTGTAAGCAGGGACAGACTGTCAACTGGAGATTTACTGACAGAATGCATCATTCTTAAGAAAGACACTTAACCCCAGGTTCCTCTAGAGACATGGCCCTCTTCCTCTGGATGAAAGCATCTGTTAAGAGACTGAGCTTGTCCCCCAGCGAGTGATAAAACTTGTTTACCTCCATTCTTTTAATGCCACCAACTCCTCTTCCTCCATAGTAGGACGCGTCGACTGTGGGCCACTTCTTCTTAGGACTTCCATCCTCTTCATCATCCTTATTGTGAACAACAAGACAATGAAAATGTGACCTACAGCACTCTAAATAGAGCCAAATGGTTGGGCCACTAAACTGTACACACTCTGTACACACAAAAATGCTGGATTGTCATAACTAAACATTGGGTCAAATATTGACAAACCTAATCATTGGATAAAAAAAGAGTTAAGGGGGTGTCCATACACTGTAAAAAATGCTGGGTTCCACACAATCCTTTCATGTCGTCCCAACACAAACCGATTAAATTAACTTAATGGTTTTTACAATTTTAAGTTGATTGAACTTAAATCAATTAATTTGTTAAAAAAAAAAAATTTAACTTAAGAATTGTGTTGTTTTAACTCATTTTAAATGAATAGTTTTGAACAAGCAGCAAAATATTTTTTTTGAGTGTAAGACTACCATGAAACCTTTATAATCATGATATGTCATGAATATGAGATTTAAAACAAAAAACAGAACACCTGAAAAATCACATGTACATAAGTATTCACAGCCTTTGCTCAATACTTTATTAATGCACCTTTGGCAGCAATTACAGCCTCAAGTGTTTTTGAATATGATGCCACAAGCTTGGCACACCTGTCTTTGGGAATTTTTGCCCATTCCTCGTGGCAGTACCTCTCAAGCTCTATCAGGTTGGATGGGAAGCGACGGTGTACAGCCATTTTCAGATCTCTCCAGAGATGTTCAATAGGATTTAGATCTGGGCTCTGGCTGTGCCACTCAAGGACATTCACAGAGTTGTTGTGAAGCCACTCCATTGATATTTTGGCAGTGTGCTTTGAGGCATTGTCCTGCTGGAAGATGAACTGTTGCCCCAGTCTGAGGTCAAGAGCACTCTGAAGCAGGTTTTCATTCAGGATGTCTCTGTACTGTACATTGCTGCATTCATCTTTCCCTCTATCCTGACTAGTCTTCCAGTTCCTGCTGCTGAAAAACATCTCCACAGCATGATGCTGCCACCACCATGCTTCACTGTAGGGATGGTATTAGCCTGTTGATGAGCGGTGCCTGGTTTTCTCCAAACGTAACGCCTGGCATTCAATCCAAAGAGTTCAATTTTAGTCTCATCAGACCAGAGAATTTAGTTTCAGATGCCTTTTGGCAAATTCCAGGCGGGCTGCTATGTGCCCTATACTAAGGAGCGGCTTCCGTCTGGCCACTCTACCATACAGGTCTGATTGGTGGATTGCTGCACAGATGGTTGTCCTTCTGTAAGGTTCTCCTCTCTCCACAGAAGAACGCTGGAGCTCAGACAGAGTGACCATCGGGTTATTGATCACCTCACTGACTAAGGCCCTTCTCCCCCGATCACTCAGCTTAGATGGCCGGCCAGCTCTAGGAAGAGTCCTGGTGGTTCCAAACATCTTCCACTTACGGATGATGGAGGCCACTGTGCTCATTGGAACTTTCAGAGCAGCAGAAATTTTTCTGTAACCTTCCCCAGCCTTGCGCCTCGAGACAATCCTGTCTCGGAGGTCTACAGACAATTCTTTTGTCTTCATGCTTGGTTTGTGCTTTGACATGCACTGTCAACCCTGGGACCTTATATAGACAGGTGTATGCCTTTTCAAATCATGTCCAATCAACTGAATTCACCACAGGTGGACTCCAATTAAGCTGCTGAAACATCTCAAGAATGATCAGTGGAAACAGAATGTACCTGAGCTCAATTTAGAGCTTCACGACAAAGGCTGTGAATACTTATGTACATGTGATTTTTCAGCTTTTTTATTTTTAATAAATTTGCATCAATTTCAAAAAATCTTTTTTCACATTGTCATTATGGGGTATTGTGTGTAGAATTTTGAGGAAATAAATTAATTTAATCCATTTTGGAATAAGGCTGTAACATAAAAAAAATGTGGAAAAAGTGAAGCGCTATGAATACTTTCCGGATGAACTGTATTCCTGATTAACTTCTTTCCAGTGAAACAAACTGAATTTGTCATTAAAAAGTCTTATTAAAAGTGTCAACACTATGTTTAATAATTTTATAACAGATGTCATTAATATTATTTTTGACCTCAACTACAGTGGTACAAAGTGAAATTGTAATTAAAATGCCATTAAGCGTCAGTATTCTGCCAATTTTCTTTTTTTACAGTGTCAAGAATATTTGTCTTTTCATTTCTTAGGACTTCCATCCTCTTCATCATCCTTATTTATGAACAACAAGACAATGAAAATGTGACCTACAGTACTAAATAGAGCCAAATGGTTGGGCCATTAAACTATTTACACAAATGCTGGGTTGTCATATCCAAACGTTGGGTCAAATATGGACAAACCTGTTCATAAGACCTTCATGGATATGAGATTGTAAGCATGCTTATGACAACTCATCAATGTCATTAAGTGTCATTTGCTCCGTTATGACATTTTTTAAGATTTGACAAACAAATACATCATCATAACCTGTCTTTGTGATGACAGCTTGACATTACTAAGACAACACAACTTGTCATAAACCTGTCATAAACATGAATGTCATGAGGCCAGTATAATTGTCTCATGAACATATTTATGATCAATTTTCTCAGTGGACAAAAATTGAATTTTTCATTAAAATGTCTTATTAAGTGTCAATACTGTGTCAAATAATTTTATTACAGATGTTATTAATATTTTTCTTGACCTCAACTGTAGTCAAACTGAAATTGTAATTAAAATGGCATTAAAATGTCAGTACTCTGCCATTTTTTATTACAGTGTCATGAATATTTTTCTTTTCATAACAGAAGGTCAGATAATAGATCATTTCAAATGTCTTACAAAAAAGAAACAGGTTGTGATGTATTTGTATATGTCAGGTTGTCATGACAAAGACAAACAATGTCACCTTTGCATTTAAAATGACCAAACTAAGTGAATGGCACTTAATGTCAGTTGTTATAAGCTTCATAAAATCTCATTCTTATTCATAACGTGTCATGTCATGATCATAAATGTGTCTTATGAACACCCACATTTACAAAAAAGCTTTATTTATTTCATTCATTCATTAATTTTCCTTCGGCTTAGTCCCTGATTTATAAGGGGTCGCCACAGCGGAATGACCTGCCAACTATTTCAGCATATGTTTTATGCAGCGGATGCCCTTCCAGCCGCAACCCAGTACTGGGAAACACCCATAAACTCTCACATTCACACACACACTCATACACTACGGCCAATTTAGTTTATTCAATTCACCTATAGCGCATGTGTTTGGACTGTGAGGGAAACCGGAGCACCCGGAGGAAACCCAAACCAACACAGGGAGAACATGCAAACTCCACACAGAAATGCCAACTGGCCCAGCAGGGACTCGAACCAGCGACCTTCTTGCTATGAGTCGACAGTGCTAACCACTGAGTCACTGTGCCGCCCTGTTTTATTTAATTGGAAAAAAATATATTTCCTAAGGTTGAGTTTGTTCATATTTAACCCAATGCTGGGTTACGACAACCCAGCATTTTTTACAGTCAAAAAATGACTTTTGCTGCTTGTTCAAACTACTTATTTTAAATAAGTTGAAACACCGTAATTCTTTTGGTTTCGTTTGAGGACAACTTAATCGATTTGTGTTGGGAAAACATGAAGTAATTGTGTGGAACCAAGCATTTTTAGCACATTACTACTAAAAAAACAGCTAAAATAAGCAAATGCCAACATCCTCGTTCTTGAAGTTCATCTACAAACTTACACAAGGTAAAAAAAAATGCATTTCATGAAATGAACTGGAGTGTTTTAAAGCCGTGAAGATCAGTCGATTCATCAGCGGATCGCCCGTATGTCAGCTTATAAACAGACCAGCTGATCTTCATGGCTTTAAAACACTCCAGTGTCCCTGTATCTGTGGTTACACTCGGTAAACAGCGGTGAGTTCGGTGAACTGATGACCTTGACGGCCAATCACAGCCATTTCTGTTGAGCACACAATGGCAAACCAGCGCTGTTTTAAGAACGTGCTCAACAGCGCTCAAATGTTCGTGGGAAATGGACGTTTTAAAAATTTCAGTACCGATTGGTATCGAATTCCAGTATCGTGACAACACTACTACATGGAGAAATGATATACACTCAAAAAAATTACTTTTGCTGCTTGTTCAAACTACTTATTTAAAATCGGTTGAAACAACGCAATTCTTAAGTAATTTTTTGCACAACTTAATTGTTTTATGTTCAATCCACTTAAATTTGTACAAACGATTAAGTTAACTTAAGCGATTTGTGTTGAGACAACATGTAGGAATTGTGTAAGCAAGCGTACACGTCTTGCTAAATGAAACAAAACCCTATTGTGAAGATTTTTTGTTTGTTTGTTCCAAGAACATATTTTTGGGGTCTTACTCAAATGGCAGAGCGTTTTCCTAAATGAGGTGTGACTCACTCTTTTAAAACATGACTTTTTCATTTATTGCCTCTCTTAGAAAGGCACGAGCCACACTTATTACGCCCTCCCTTGCTCTTCCTGGTCCAATAAAAGAAGTCCAACTTGGCTCGCTCCAGTTATGACTTTATTTTTCCAGCTAAAGAAAATTTAAACCCGGTTAACAATCAGCCCTCAGAATCTGAACAGCCATCTTTCATCAGTGCATCCATACTTAATCAAAAAGGTTAACAGCCATCCCTCTCCCTTCATATTTCAGCCGGACCACCCACTAGATTCCCCCTCACATGTTTTATATCCTGAAAAGTTCCTTAAAGAATATTTTAGGAAAAATTCCCAAAGCCGCAGCCATTCCACGTATGACATTCCTATGGTCTTACAGAAGTGACATCACCAGCGAAAGATTTATGAAAATATGCTATCATATTATGAAAATATGCTATCATATTATGGGTCTTTAATAAAACCAGACTGAACTAATTTACTTTTGTGCAGCGATTAAAACAATAGCCAACAAAAAATCTGCATAGGCCTAGTCTTAAATAAGACGTCCCTAGTAACAGACTATAGAATACACAAGATTTGTCACTCGTATTGTTTTGAATGGGGAAAAGTGTAACGGTCAATATGGCGAATGATTATTGTTATTATTTTTTTCAAAAAACACGCTGGAATCTTATACTTGCTTCACAGACATATATATATCCAACTAAAGCTTGAAATCTGTACTTTTAAACAAACCAACTATACTTGAAAACAAAAGTTTTTTGGTTTTGTAATCTTTATGAAACGAATACGAGGTACAGTACGTCCTGTCAAACGCACATCACATGACCGCAACTACTCAAATGCCCACAAACTTGTAAACAAAGAGTCGCTGCCATTTCTGGAGGAGATTCGCTATAAAGACCAAGTTGTGAATTACTTCAGAAGAGCGGCGCGATCTGATGAAGCATTATTCAGAGGATGATAATGTGTAACACGGCCAGAAATGAGGTTGGTGTGCAGCTTGCCTGGGCAACCTGAAAAAATGCCGATTTTGTTTGATTCGAACGTTTAGAAACAAAACTTAAGACACTGTTGTTCAACTTTATCGGTGATTCCAAATATGTAATGTAATCGTAAGCTTGGCAAACAGTTTTGGAGAATTTGATGTTTCCCCATTCAGACAGAATACCCAATATTACTGCCTGAGAGGCGTTTCAAAGATGGCCGCCGAGTGAAATGACTTGCCTTAAAGTGACTTTGCTAGTAAACGGTATAAACATTGAGAAAACGTTAAGTCGATATAACATAATCAAAGGTTAATTATACTTTTTGTTGTCTTTATTTGCACCTTATGTGTGGATTAGCACATTGAGACCTGAGGGATTGCTACATAAACACAGATTAGGTCTAATCCAAGATAATCAAGAGATAAATAAGAAAAAGCACCATAAACCCCGAGTGTAATTTGGTAATCAATTTTAGTCTCCAAAGTACACAAGAACGATTGTCGGCTGCACATCCATGATGCAAATCTCCCGTTCCACCACATCCCAAAGGTGCTCTATTGAATTGAGATCTGGTGACTGTGGAGGCCATTTGTGTACAGTGAATTCATTCTGATTCTGATGCTCGGTTTGAACTGCAGCAGATCGTCTTGACCATGTCTACATGCCTAAATGCATTGAGTTGCTGCCATGTGATTGGCTGGTTAGAAAATTGCATTAACGAGCAGTTGGACAGGCGTACCTAATAAAGTGGCCGGTGAGTGTACTGTCCAGTTGTAATCACAAAATAAACTCGTTCAGGCTGATGCATCATACATTCATGTTACGTCACAGTCCTGTCAGGGTTTATTTAAGTGATAATGACCGGCTGACTATATCAGTTACTACTTAATCTGTTATTGTAAGGATATAGATTATCTTAAATCGTTTGCTAATAAAAACGCTTCATTGTAAAGTAAAAAATACTGACTGTAAGCACTGCTGCTAATTGATGCCCTTTATTTTAAATTTTCTTTGTGTCTGCATATTGAGGCTACGGGAATGCCATTATTTTGTTAGTCCTTGGCAGACTATTTTGCTTGTTTTAAGGAAAAACTCACTTAATTTTAACACATTATTTCCTAAAACAAGACAATATGTTTTGCTTGTCTAGAAAATGCTTTTTGATTGAAGAATTTTTAGACATTTGGACTAGAAACAAGACAATAACCAAAAACTATATTTTTGCAGCCAGATCACAGTCATATATACATATAATAAGAATAACAACACAAATGTACAGTATGTGAAATGTTATTAAATTAGATTATAATGTCTACCTTTATATATCCATAAAATAGGACAAAAGTTCTTACCGAACTGTCTTCCACTGGTGGTGGTGGAGGCTCGTGGATAATCTGAGAGATAGAGAGAGAAAATTTAAGTTAACCTTTATTTCTACAATTAGTTAACAGTTTTACTTTAAAAAAACAAAAAACATCCTTTCAAACAATCAAAACAAGCTCTTCATCATTCAGCATACATCATTCAGAGAGAGAGAGAGAGAGAGAGAGAGAGAGAGTAAAAAGATCAACAATCTCACATGAGTCGACTCATGCTGGCATGTAAGACCACATGCTCTCTCTCACACACACACAAACACAAAAACAAGTCAAAGGACCCAAGTAATGTTTTCAGTGCGTGCCAGAAAATCAGGTTACGCGAAAACACATGGCTAAGGAATTGCAGCCCTCCCCTCTTCGTTTTCAGTCTGTTTACAAGCAAAGTATGACCTAAAAATCTGGAAGCCAGATTTAAACCCTAAAAGACAGCACTCGCCATTAAGCTTTTCCAGTTATATGTCTTTCGGAGAGTTCAAAACCATTATTCACGTGTCCAGAAGCCACTACATTTTAACAATATAGTACATTGTGATCCAGATTTTTGATCCGTACTTCCAGCTATATTAATATTAGCATCTATTCTAAGCTATTAGCCAAATATTTCAATATTTAAAAGATAAAACAAATGGATTTTTAAGGTAAATGCAGTGTCATTTGTGGAATATTATGATATTGTGGGATTTCTCATCAGGCACCGAACAAAGGAGCCAAATAATACACCAAAAAAATACTGTTAAATGTTGCTAAATGTTTTAAAGGATGTAAAAGTAGATTTAGACAAACAAAAACACTATTAAATACTGGTAAATGCTGCTAAATGTTGTTTAAAGGATGTAGAATTAGATTTAGATGAACAGAAATACTATTAAATACTGGTAAATGTTGTTTAAAGGATGTAGAAGTAGATTTAGAT
>CAIGQV010019087.1:3836786-3869713 GCA_903798115.1 Danio jaintianensis
TAAATACTGGTAAATGTTGTTTAAAGGATGTAGAAGTAGATTTAGATGAACAAAAAATACTATTAAATACTGGTAAAAGATTTAAAGGTTAAATAAAAATACTATTAATTACTGCTAAAAGTTTTGGATTAAGGAAAGGGTGTAGAAGCAGATTTAGTACTCACTTAAATGCAAAACAACTGTGAAAGAGCACATGTTGTTATTGTTTTGAAAGTCCTCTGCAATTCTGGGAATTGAATGAAAAAAATTTCATGGATAGTGACATTTATAATGCCAGAGTGTAGTAATAATTCAGTCTCTGTTTGCTTTCTCTTTACACTTAATAAATAATAGACATAATAAGCATACTTCATGTACGCATGAAGTTAATTTTATTATAGTATATTATAGTTAAAAATGAAAAATCTGTAATAATTTAGTCTCCCTTCACTTGTTCAGAACATGTTTGAGTTTCTTCTGTTGAACACAAAAGAAGATACTTTGAAGAATGCTGGTTGCTGGCACCTATTGACCTCCATAGTAGGAAAAAAAAAATACTATGGAAGTCGATGGCAACCAGCATTCTTCAAAATATCTTCCTTTGTGTTCAACAGAAGATTTTTTTTTTTTTACTATCTATAAATTATTTGTGCACAGTACATTTTAGTGCATACTGTGTATTTAGATATTCATTTTAAGACTGGAAACATTACATTTAACTGTTTAAATAGTTTTTTTGTAGCTAAATTTATCTTATTTTGGATGAATAAATTAATTGAACATAAAATAAATAAATACATAAATAAATAAATAAATAAATGGGCGACTCAGTGGCTCAGTGGTTAGCACTGTCGCCTCACAGCAAGAAGGTCGCTGGTTCGAGTCTCGGCTGGGTCAGTTGGCATTTCTGTCTGGACTTCGCATGTTCTCCCCGTGTTGGAGTGGGTTTCCTCCGTGTGCTCCGGTTTCCCCCACAGTCCAAACACATGCGCAATAGGTGAATTGAATAAACTAAATTGGCCGTAGTGTATGAGTGTGTATGGATCTTTCCCAGTATTGAGTTGCAGCTGAAAGGGCATCCGCTGTGTAAAACATATGCTGGATAAGTTAGCGGTTCATTCCGCTGTGGGCGACCCCTGATGAATAAAGGGACTAAGCCGAAGTGTCCCTTAATGAATGAATGAATGAAAATAAATAAATGTAAATGCAAAAGATTATAAATTTTTTTATAAAATAATAAAAATATATACTTTTTGTAAGTAACAGTAACAAGTAAAAGTAATAAAAATGATGATGATGATAATAATAATAATAACAACATACATAAGCTATTGTTCTTCCATGTTTTATTTGTAAGAGGAATGAACAGATTTTAAGAACATCTTATTTCATATGCTGCATCCCAATTCGCATACTTATACTATGCACTTTTTTGTGAAGGAAAAATATATACTTTTGAGTGTGTAACAGAAGAGTATGCAAGCTTTGGGACATACTACTTCCTCGTTAACAGATCATTGTGTTGCTTAGTTGAGCCCTGTCAATCATTCACACATCATCCACATTACTTTCATATTTAATTTCCTATACCTTATTGGAGAAGCAGCAGCAGGATAATCTCCCATTCACGAGTCTTTCATGCAGAGAAATCTCCCCAGGTCTTTGGATAATTATGCATTCAGACGTTAATGTCCAAACACGTCTTTATATAAGTTCAGTATTGTTGTTGCAGACGAATTATAACACAGAAAACGCGATTTTAAATATTTTCCAGTTGGCTAGATATTAAGTCATACAAACATCTTTACCGAAGCCTCTCTACTTGACCGTTGGTCTCGCGCGTCCATCATGTTTGTAGTTTATTTACACTTTTCACCCACGTTTGTAGTTCTAATCGAATTCACATCCAATGCGCAATGTATTGTGGGCAATCTTAGCGGTTAGAGTATGGACGGTTCTACACTTCGAATTTCTAACGGAAATAGTAGACAATCCGGGAACCTTTGGCATAAATTTTCAACATATTACAGTTTGGGACACACTAATTCTATTTTCAAATACTATTTAGGACGGATAGTATGCGAATTGGGACGCAGCAACAATCTTCCTAGAAATCTTTGGATTCGTTTTTATTTCATGCTAAATCATTTCTATACACGTCATGTTATAATTAAAGCGATATGTCCCCCAAATTATGAAAGTTCTGTCATCATTTACTAAACCACCACCACTTCTTTTGTGTTCAACAGAAAAAAAAGAAAGTCTTAAACTTTTGGAACAACTAGAGGGTGAGTAAATGATACGTAAAAAAGTTCCATTTGTGGATAATGTATCCATTTCTGAATTAGCATTTAGAAACTGCCAGAAAAAAAAAAACCTAGAGTTTCCTATACTGACTTTCCTACAGGGAAAACAGCTTTAGTATTAGGCTAATTAGCATGACTAGCATTACTAATTAGCATTGGCATACTTGCCAATCAATATACACTCACCGGTCACTTTATTAGGTACACCTTACTAGTACCGGGTTGGACCCCTTTTGCCTTCAGAACTGCCTTAATCCTTCGTGGCATGGATTCAACAAGGTACTGGAAATATTTCTCAGAGATTTTGGTCCATATTGACATGATAGCATCACACAGTTGCTGCAGATTTGTTGGCTGCACATCCATGATGCGAATCTCCCGTTCCACCACATCCCAAAGGTGCTCTATTGGATTGACATCTGGTGACTGTGGAGGCCATTTGAGTACAGTGAACTCATTGTCATGTTCAAGAAACCAGTCTGAGATGATTCACGCTTTATGACATGGCGCGTTTTCCTGCTGGAAGTAGCCATCAGAAGATGGGTACACTGTGGTCATAAAGGGATGGACGTGGTCAGCAACAATACTCAGGTAGGCTGTGGCGTTGACACAATGCTCAATTGGTACTAATGGGCCCAAAGTGTGCCAAGAAAATTACCATAACACCACCAGCAGCCTGAACCGGCAGGATGGCAGGATGGATCCATGCTTTTATGTTGTTGACGCCAAATTCTGACCCTACCATCTGAATGTCGTAGCAGAAATCGAGACTCATCAGACCAGGCAACGTTTTTCCAATCTTCTATTGTCCAATTTTGGTGAGCCTGTGCGAATTGTAGCCTCAGTTTCCTGTTCTTAGCTGACAGGAGTGGCACCTGGTGTGGTCTTCTGCTGCTGTAGCCCATCCACCTCAAGGTTGGACGTGTTGTGCGTTCAGAGATGCTCTTCTGCAGACCTTCTTGGCCATGTCTAAATGCGTTGAGTTGCTGCCATGTGATTGGCTGATTAATAATTTGCGTTAACAAGCAGTTGGACAGATAAATAAAGTGGCCGGTGAGTGCATTTCAATAAAATACAACTATTCCTCTCTTGTTTTAAATCTCAATTTTATTTTCCGTGGTAACTCAGGATAACTTTCCCAAACAGAGTCGTGCACCCTTGAAGATCACGGAGAGATTTAAGTGGCAGTCAGACAGAATTACCTTGTACACACAGACAAGTCTTTTTCCATTTTCTTTCTCAAGACTTGTAAAAATATTCATTTCTTCAGGCATTTTGCCTAGCAGGTTTGAGCTTGACCGACACACATGTTTTTTTTCAAAGTCTAAACCACATGTTAAAAAATAAAGCCAAGCTATTTAAACATAGCAATAAGCTAATGCTAATTCGGTCCAACAGCTGGTCTCCATGGTAATGGTTGGTGTTTGAGCTGCTTCAACCTTAACATGAACTTCACTGCAGAGCTCCACACTTCTCTAACACCACGTCAGTGACTCATTTCTTCTCTTTTCCAGTTGTGCCTCTTCCAGACAAATTCCAGGCATGTCTAGTTCTGATATTCCTCAACTGGACTTTAGACTGACAGTCTGAATTATTGGACGTCCCTCAGAAATCAAGACAAAGGCCAGGCTTGGGTTTCGAGCTGTTGAGGCAGATACAAATGGCCTCATTTATGAAATGAACGTATGACAGAAAAGTGTCAAAACTTGAGATTTGTCAATATGGATGTGAGCGGTGCAGGTGAATTGAATAAACTAAATTGGCCGTAGTGTATGTGTGTGAATGAGTGTGTATGGGTGTTTCCCAGTACTGTATTGCAGCTGGAAGGGCATCCGCTGTGTAAAACATATGCTGGATAAGTTGGCGGTTCATTCCGCTGTGGCGACCCCTGATGAATAAAGGGACTAAGCCGAAGGAAAATGAATGAATATGGACGTGAGCAGAAGCTATGATCAAATATCACGTCTGGTCTAAGCTCGTATAGGCATGTTAGCAAGTTAGCGTGAAGGTCTGCTTTACCTGTTTGGATGTTTAAAAGATAATAACTAAGACTTGTGTTTTTTTATTTTTGTCTATATTTTAACAACCGAGAATTAAGATTTATTCATTTATTTACATTAACGCATTACCCTTTTTAGATTAAATATGTTTAATTGTATATCAAACGCTGCATCCTAATTCGCATATTATCCATCCTAAATAGTATTCGAAAATAGAATTAGTGTGTCACAAACTGTAGTATGTTGAAAAGGGTATGCCAAAGGTTCCCGGATGGTCTACTATTTCCGTTAGAAATTGGAAGTGTAGAACCGTCCGCACTCTAACCGCTAATATTGCCCACACTGCATTGCGCGTTGGACGTGATTTTGATTAGAACTACAAACTACAAACTACAGAACTACAAACTCGGGTAAAAAGTGTAAATAAACTACAAACAACTACAAATAAACTACAAACATGGAGACCAACCGTCAAGTAGAGAGGCTTCGGTAAAGTTGTCTAAATGAATGTTAATTAATATCTAGCCAACTGGAAAATATTTAATTCGCGTTTCAGTGTTATAGTTCATCTGCAACAACAATGTGAACTTATATGAAGATATGTTTAGACATTAACTTCTGAATGCATAATTATCCAAAGACCTGAGGAGATTTCTCTGCATGAAAGACTCGCGAACGGCAGATTAACACTGAATCTCCAATATGGTAGGTAATTAAATATGAAATAAATGTGGATGATGTGACTAGATGATGACAGGGGACGTAACTAAGCAACATAACAATCTGTTAACGAGGAAGTAGTATGTCCCAAAGCTTGCATACTCTTCTGTTACACACTCAAAAGTATATATTTTTCCTTCACAAAAAAAAGTACATACTTTTAGGGTGTAGTATAAGTATGCGAATTGGGACGCAGCAAGTGTGTTTAAATAAACAGGTGTTTTGGTGTAAGACTTTCATTAATCCACTTTCCAAAAAAGTGCCTAATAATTTATTGAAGAGCTTTGAGCAGAAAAATGCAGAATTTCATGCTAGCAACAGCTAGCCTAGAGGATCCTGTGTGTAAAGAGAATTCTTCCTCTCCGTCTGTGAAATTTGCAGTCTTTTACATAGTATTGAGCATCCAGCAGATTACTTCAAATTAACGCTACTGCACACTGTTGCTAATTTTTTTATTTTTTTTTTTTAAATAATTTTCAGGGGTTTTTAACCTTTAATGGATAGAACAGTGTAGAGAATTGACAGGAAATCATGGGGAGCAGAGAGAAGTGAAGGATCGGTAAAGGACCTTGAGCCCGGAATTGAACTCGGGTGGCCATGAGCACCTTGATGCTATATGTCGGCCCACTTAACTACTAGGCTATTGCTAATTTTACAAATTTATTAGTAGGCTAGTAGGCTATTAACAGGCTTTCAATTAGCCTACCAGCCTACTAGCAGACACTTTTGAATCCCTACATGTTTGCTGTTAATCACACCAATAGATTTGTCAGATGCTTCTGGTAAGTCGCTACGCTTAAAGAAATTAAGTGGAAATAGTTTTATGAATTTGTGGCACTTTATCTAATTTATTTTTTCATTTTTTATTGTAAAAAAACAGTTAAAAATAATGTTTAAATGTCAGAAAGTGATCAAAGTTATAATAAAGTAAACATTCGACTTGTTTTTTCAGCCGTCCACCATTAGACTTTTGAATCTGCCACTATGCTGACACATAGGCGTTTATAGCTCCGCCCTCTTTTGAAAAGAGCACAGTCTCATTTGTATTTAAAGCGACAATCACCAAAATGCCACAATTTGGATCAAAGCCTAAAAGAAGCAGTTTCAAAGAGTTATAAAACATTATTTGTGTGGTATTTTGAGCTGAAACTTCACATACACACTCTAGGGACACCAGAAACTTATTTTACACCTTGTAAAAAGGGGCAAAATAGGTCCCCTTTAAAGGGTCATTTTAATCTATTTTTGATTTTTGATATTTGTTTCCACATCACAGAAAGTAAATATGATGACAATATTGAAAGTGCCATAAAAAACGTCATCAAAATTCTTATTAATGGGAACAAAATATTTAAATTTCTGTGAACTTTCTCATACCCATATGATTACCTGATTTTTGAGAGGCAAACCAGGCAAATTTTAAGGCTAAGGTAGTTATACTTTGGCTAAAACTTTTATGATATCAAACACATTTACAAGTGGTTTTGTTTTGTTCAGTGGTTGGCATATGGAAAATCTAGACTAATCAGCACTAATTAGTTGTTTGATGTCTAATCGCATTATCATCATCATTATCGATCTTAACCTGTTTCTTATTCAAATGACGCTTTTTTCATCATTTCTAAAATTATTATTTAAGTAATTAAATAATGAATATTAAAACTTTCTTAGTGTAAAAAACAAAACATCCCACATCTGCAGCTCTGCAGGAAATGCAATAAAGAAAACCTCTTTTAACTTTTAACCTTGATAGTTCAAAGGTGACATAAGATCCAAGGGTTGTCGGGGCCAATCTGTCTACAAATTCCATGTGACTTTTGACCCCGCGTGCGTCTAATACACTCAGTCAGTGCTTAACAAGTCATTACAGGACAAATAGGGCATGAAAACTACTGCAACACAACCTGCATGGAGTGGAACTTAGCTTAGCAACAGAAAGGCTCATCACATGGTCAAAACAAATAAATCTGGAAGAAAGCTCAGAGCAATGGTTGCAGGTCATAAAAAGTGAACATAAAGGTGCACCTATACTCTTTAAAGCAGTGGTGCCTGGAGACCACATCATATATTTGTCTGCTTTTCACACACACTCAAAAATGACCTTTGCTACTTATTTAAAATGAGTTAAAAAGACACAGTTCTTACGACAACTTAATTGTTTTATGTTCAATCAGCTAATTACTTAATCGATTTGTGTTGGGACAACATGAAGGAATTGTGTGGAACCCAGCATTTTTTGTTTACAGCGAATGACATTTGTAGTTTGTTCAAACTACTTATTTAAAATGAGCTGAAACAACCAACCCAGGCTCATTTTGAAAACCTACCACTATATACATTTCTGGAGAGCGCCAAATATGTCCCAGGAGGTACCTTTATTGTAGTTTTTGTTTTCGCGAATCCACCAGAGGCTGCTGTTTACGCTTTTTGAGATCTCAAATTTCTCTCACGAGTGCCATTCATGCCTGCTGTTCTCGCGTAAATCCACCAGAGGCCGCTGTCGACTGACTGACTGACCGATTGACTGACCCACCCTCCTCCTTCCCTAAACCCAACCAATAGTGTTTTCAGAAGCACCGATTGACCCGCACCTATTGTCCCTAAATCCAACCGACAGCTTTAAAAAGCAATCCAGAAAAAGAAAAGCCCTCACAGCAGCCTGATTTTTACCATGTTTTCAGATTTTACCACATTCTCACCCTGTTATTTACTTGTTTATTTTATTTTTTGGCTTCTGTTTTTGTTTTACCCACTTTCTGGAACTGTTCTTTGCCGGACTCGAACCCCGTCGTCGTGGTCAACTCCTCTCTGTGTCTCAAGACCGCCGACGTACATGGCGAGCTACTGGACAAACGGGAAAGGCGTCCATATGGAGGTAAGCGGTCAGCTGGTAACTGGTGAAAAGGAACAGCGTCTTACCGTCCCGTAGCGTTCGTTTTAAAGATGAAATGCAGCCATGCGTACTTCTGGCTACATAATTCGCGATCTCCAGAAATGTATATAGGGCTATGTTTTCAGAATGAGCCTATGTTGAAAACAACACAATCCTTGAGTTTTTTCACGACAACTTAATTGTTTTACGTTCAATCCACTTAAATTTGTAAAAACGAATAAGTTAACTTAATTCCTTCATGTTGTCCCAACACAAATCGATTGTGGTGGAACCCAGCATTTTGACACGGCATCCTAAAAACATGATGTTAAAATGAAAGTATCTTGATGCTTTCTTTGTGAATGTGAATAGCTATCCTGTTGATAGTAAATTATTATGAGTTTTTAATACAATTTGTAGCTTTTTAACAAACAAATGGAGGACAATGAGAATGAATCTGTGAGTTTTAAAGGGATAGCTTACACAAAAATGAAAATTCTGTCACCATTTACTCATCCTTAACGTGTTCCAAGCCTGTTTGAGTTTCTTTCTTTTGTTAAACACAAAGAAAGATATACAGTACTGAAGATTGTTGGGAAAAAAATAGTATGGATGTCAATGGCTGCTTTTTTTCCAACATTCTTCAGAATATCTTCTTTTGTAAATAGGACCAATGCATTTTTGTCCTAAACGTAACCCCTGACCAAACCTGCATAAATAGGCATTATAAAATACTTTTTTTTGACACCTGACTAAATGGCTTCTTGTTTATTTGTAAAAGTATTAGCTTAAAGCTCCCGTGAAATTAAAATAGAAAATTAAAAAGTTTTTTAAGATGTTAGTATCATTATGTTAGTTTTAAGGATATATATATATAAGCTAGTGTGCTCCAAAACAGTAACAAAATTTGTGTTTAAAAGATATAAACCTGATATAAACCTCCAAAGCACTTTATAATCATGTAAGGAGGTCTCTCCTTACCACCAGGACTCCAAGGTTACACCCCTACTCTCGAGAAGTGCCATAGGATTTTTAATGACCACAGAGTTTAACTTCTCATCCAAAAGACAGTGCTCAGTCCCTGTCACTATACTGGGGTATTAGGACCCACACAGACCGCAGGTTGAGCACCACTTCCAACAGCAACCTATAGTTTTCCCATGTGATCTCCCATCCAGGTACCAACCAGACCTGCTTGGCTTCAGTGAGTAACCGGTCCTGGGCTGCAGGGTGATATGGCCGTTGGCTATACTATAATATAGTATCTAATGACTAACCAGTTTTTATTCTACTTTGTTTGACTATATTTCCAGATGCCGGATTCCACCTTGGGCTTGTGAGCAGTGCTTTGACATATATAGTGGTTGCTAATTGTATGAGGCAGAAGACTCACCACAGTGCAGCAGAGAGGCCAGAACCACCACAGAAGAGCCAGAATCAGCAGCAGCATCACTATCAGCAGTGCTATGGCCAGGATTGTACCATCAGACTGCGGGGAGGAACAGATCAACATTTGGGACCCTGTCCTTCTTATGTTGCACAGGTATATTTTTGGAAATAAATAAATACATAAAATTAACTTAATTCACCTAATACACTTCATTGACACAATGACATCACCTATATACTATAACTGCAGGTTAACTTTGCTTATATATAATAACTTTAAGGGTATATCATACACACAGCACAATAAGGCGCAAGACGTGTATGGCGCAATTTGTTGCTATTTTCAGACCAGCGTAGCCCTAAGTTATACACCACGTTGTTTAAATAGCAAATCCATTTGCGCCACTTTGTGAACTAATGGGTGTGCCGGTCTAAAAAGGAGGCGTGTTAAGGCGCATTGTTGGCGCGTTACTATTTTGAGAAACTGAAATAGACCGCACCACTGACCAACTAAAAGCTGGTCTACAGTCTAAGTGCAGAGTGCGTTAGTTGTGCACCTATGCGAGTCCAAGCCCTTACACATTGCTGAATACACACAGGATGTACAGCAATACACAAATATCTTTATTTTCTACATAAATATAAAAACCACTGCCTCCCTGCCTTCTTCACCTCGGGGAGCTTTTTCAGTTTATTCATGACAATTTGCATTTGTATAATGTTATTATTATTATTATTATTATTAGCAGTATTATTTATTATATGCATATTTATATTTGTTTTAATAAAAGCAAGTTTAGATTTGTCCACCTGTCGGGTTTTAGACCATATGAGGCATAAGAATAGGACGTGTGTTTGGATATAACTCAGTTTTTTGACCACACTTCGTTATTATTGTTCATTTATTCGTTTGCTGGAAATTAGAACTGAATTTAGAAATAGTTTTGAAACAAATCTTGTAGGCTAATGGATGTCTTCAGTGGAGCGCGTACAACACCGTTTCCTCATCCACGAAAGTAAAGGAGTAAAGTAAAGAGTAAAAGTAAAGTAAAGAGAAAGTAAAGAGGCCGAATGGAGGAGGCTCATTCTTTATCCTCACGCTGCAGATGGTCTGTTTAACTGTTTTCTTGCTAGTGAAGCGTTCAGTTTTTCCACTTACAAAGTCCTCCATGTAAATAGCAAATGTGGCATGGCACGACACAACTGACTCTTAAAGGGAATGGGAGATGAGTCTCTAATTGGTTTAATGCACTTTATGCTCAAAACACACCCACAACTCAAGAAAATAAGCACAACCCTGTTAGACCATGCGGCGGGCGCAGAGCCTATTTTTACATCCTTAAAATAGCAAAAGTGGATTCGGACATGCCCTTAATGCTTTTGCGCCCTGTGCTTTAGACTTTGCGCCTAGACCGTTAAAATAGAGCCCTAACTGTTAAAAGCTATTACTTACTAGTTAATCAGTTAAAGTAATTAGCAACTAATAAAGTTATGGTAACTAATAACCTAACTTTTCTGATTTTGAAACAATATTTATTGTGAAAAGCACTATACAAATAAACTTTAATTGAATTGAAATAGCCAAACCATTCCCTGCATGGGTCTAAATGATTGGTTTTTCGATGACACTTTACAATGTGGGTGCACTAATATTCCATTGATTAATGCTTAACTTATCAATTTTTCTTTTATGCCAAAAATCATTCGAATATTAAGTAAAGATCACATTCCATGAAGACATTTTGTACATTTACAAAACTTAACAAAACTTAAGTTTTGATTAGTAATGCGCATAGCTAAGAACTTAATAGTGATTTTATCAGTATATACATTTTTCTAACCCTCAGATTCCAGATATCCAAATAGTTGTATCTCAGACAAATATTATTCTATCAAAACAAAGCTTATTTATGTAGCTTTCATGAGATATATAAATATCAATTTTAAACTAAATTTATTATTTAAAAGTTATTATTATCTAAATTTATACTTATGATTTTGTCAACACATGCTCAATAGGAAAATGTGCCCTGGTGTACATTTTTGTGCTCGCTGGTATATTTGGCTGCATTTTTTGTGTAAAGTGAACGCTACGGTGCGGTACCGCAGACTCCTTATGTCTGTATGGTTTTTCCAGTGTGACTAATTAGCTCGCAACGTATGCCGCCAGACTTGGGACCAAGGTTTGAGTAAGGCGATGGACAGTTCCAGAAACCAGGTGAAAGAAAACGTTAATATGCACAGAAATGTACACATTTATGAGAAATGGCACGTATGAGAAAACATGCCCCAGTAACGTAATTGAGATTGTCAAAAAAGTACACGTCGCTGCCTAGTGGATTTGCAAAAACGGCAAGACAACGTAGTCCACGGCACATATTTATCGGTTCTTAAAAATGTAGTCCTGGGCACATATTTCCAATGAGTCTGGATCCAGGGTCACATTTCACCCTTTTTTATGACGTCACATCTAATGTAACTGACATGCAGGAAAAAAACATGTAACAATACGATGATGTCAGTCCTTCAATCTCCAGTTTAAACAACGGTGTTCAAGAAAGGGAGCGAGCTCTGAAAATAACAGATGAAGGCTGTCCATGGGGATGGTTATTAAATGAGGGGATGAACTACGTTACAAGTGATCTCACCGGGAGATCTCATAACCTACCGGCTCATGGGAGGCTTTTTGGATTTTGCTGGTGGGAAACTTCTAAATAGCTTTGACTGGCACCACTTTAGAGGCATTGAACATTCCAGCAATCCTTTTAACAAATACATTTTGTTTCCTTCGTTTGCACAAAAGTTCCCAGTCTGCAGCCTGTAGCTCAAACCTTTTGTTTATATTCCTTTAACACATTTCTCACTGAGTAATTTGGCTGCAAAGCTAAAACGCTGCAGCGATGACTGATTGCTAGAGCATAATGCATTGCGATTACCTGTATTAAAAAGTAGTGACACTAATAGCTTAGCTGTATTTTTCAGAAGTAACTACTAAGTAGTTTGCATTACTGTTTAAACGTCACATTGTCTTTTATATAAAACACACGATCCTAAAGTGTTCTAAGTGTTAAGACGCCATGCCCTATAGTACACACAATTTCTATTTCAACTGTTTTAAAATACCATTGATTACAATAGAAATATCTCCAATGCAGTAAATCAGCACACTCTGAAACAAACGCTGGGTTGTCATAACCCTATGCTGAGTTAAAATTGGACAAACAAATTTTTGTTTGGTCCCACTTTATATTAAGTGGCCTGATCTACTATGTACTTACATCAAAATCTAAATGCAATGTACTTAATGTGTTTATAATGTATTGCAGAACACTTCTGGGTGGGATATGGGTAAGGTTAGGGACAGGTTTGGTGGTATGGGTAGTTTTAAGGATGGGTTAAGGTGTAAGGGATGGTCAACAGTGTAATTATAATTAAAAATTATTAACAGATGTAAATACATGCAGGTGTTTAATCAAGCATAAGTGTAATGTAAAAACATGTATTTACACAATAAGTGCATAGTAACAAATGATACATTTCAGTGTAAGTACATATTAGTTATTTAAGGCCACTTATATATAAAATATTTTTAAAAATATTTTAAATTACACTTTTCAACCCAATGGTTGTCCATATTTGACCCATTGTTGGGTTAAAACAACCCAGCATTTTTTTAAAGTGCCTTAAAGAAGGATTTTGAGAAAACATTTGACACTAATGATGCTGATTTGAATACAGCTTTTGCCTTTGACATCAAAGGCTTAAATTATATTTTAAAGTCATGTTCAACACAGGCTCATTGTGGATACATACCCCTGTCTACATTTATGGAGAGCTCGAATTATGTAGCCAGAGGTACATCTGGCTATTTCGTATGTAAAATGAACGCTATGTGGTGGCAGATGGCTTCTGTTCCTTTTCGCACGTACCTGCGTGTGGACGGCTTTTCCGGTGTTACCAGTTTGCCCAGTAGCTCGCCGCATACGTCGGTGGACTTGGGATGTGGAGCGGAGTTGACTGTGACGATGGGGTTTGAGTCCTGCTAAGAACGGTTTCAGAAACCAGGTAAAACAAAAGCAATAAACTAAAATAAATAAATAAACAACCGGCTGAAAATGTGGCGAAATCACGCGGCTGCGACGGCTTTTTTTTTTCTAGATCGCTTTTGAAAACACTATCGGTTGGGTTTAGGGACGGGGGTGGGCGGGTCAGTCAGTCAGTCGACAGCAAGCTGGCCTGGTCGGCTGAAGTGTATATTGCGCCCTCTGGTGGATTTACGCGAGAACGCGTGAGAGAAATTTGAGATCATCAAAATCTGCACACAGCGGCCTCTAGTGGATTTGCAAAAACAAAAACAGCGAGAAAACGTACCTCTGGTTACGCATTACGCTGTCCCTAGAAATGTAGACCTGGGTACGTATTCACAATGAGCCTGGGTTTGTTATATTTTAATTTAAAAAAAACAATTTTCAAACAGAGCTGACCCCGACCTTGGTTGTGACCGATGGTTGTAAAACACAAAACACACAACAGTTAAAGCCTGAAAGATGATTTAAGATTATACTTACACATTTTACCGTGGTGATTGTAACAGAACTGGAGATAAAACTCAGGCCTTCGTTCATGCTAACATAAAGGGAAGCTGCCCTGCAATTATATATAATGGGAAAAATTACTCTACAACATGTTCCTTATGTCTCACAGTTAACAATTTGGAATATAGAAAGACAGCAAAATTCATCTGGGACACTTACGTTCCCTCCTCTCGGAGAACAGGAGCTGGACATAGCAGGTATGTGTCCTCCACTACCAACGGCTTCACCACTAGCACAGAGGAAAAATGTAGGGTCACATTTCAAATGCAAATATTGAAAATACTGCGTCAAAGGTAATATTTGTTGATTGATTGATTCTTTGTTGAATAAGAAAGATGGCTTTGAAATGAAGCGCACACACACTGATCTGTTACACAGTTATTGTTTCTCAACAATTTCTCATCAATTTCTCAATAAAATGAACAGATTTGAATGAGACTGATTCTTAACTAAAGAAAAAAATACTAAAATACAAAGCTTCTTAAGATTATTGGAAGGTAAGGTTATATAATGTACGGTAAAGTTTTATTCACGCAACAATTGAAACAGAATAGTTTTGGGATTAAAAATGGATATTGGTTCGTAAAAACAAGGATATAAATAACAATGTATTTTGTATAAAATAAAAAATATATAAAAAATTTCATATGTAAATATATATAATGTACTCTAAAAACAAATCTGGTTAAAATATGGACAAACATGAGTTGAAGTTGGGTTCCAAACTGAATTAAAAAATTTAACTCCATAGTTGGGTTTGGGTTTACTCAAATTAGGGTTGAAATAGGGTTGTTTGGCATGCATACTGAAGAGACCCAGAGCAAAATTTTTCATTACAAACATTTTCATTACCTACACCCAAAAAAATAAAATAATAATAATGCTGGGTTATTTTAACCCATATTTGGGTAAAATATGGACAAAAACAACCGTGGGTTTAAATTTTTGAATTCAATTTGGAACCCAACTTCAACTTATGTTTGTCCATATTTTAACCAGATTAGTTTTTAGAGCACATTATATATATTTACATATGAAATTTTCATTTGGTCCAGTTGTCACTGTGCTTTATTGGGCTGTTTATCAATATCACATGATGGACGGTCATTATGTGAAAATTTACACTGTAACAAGGACACCTAAAAATAAAGTGTAACCAACTCAACTTTAACAATTAAATTCAATGTGATAAAAATGTGGTTAACATTGTGTCTAATGCTCGGGGATAGCAATACGCAGACCATTACCTATCAGTATTATAAAGCAAAGCAAAACTGGTGACCCCAAATAGTCTGAATTCAAAAGAAGTGGGTAAAGAATTACCCACAAAGGATCGCCACAGTAATTACTACACTCTAAAGGAATCAAATAGACAGCATCTGATGGCTTAAACAAGAACACAGAGGGCAATGTACAAATGTGACACTTGGGCATTTTGCTAGTGTTTAGTGGTGCCTGTGTTTGGCTCAATTCCCAAAGAGTCAGAGGTCTGGCGGAGTGTCCAGTTGTCACTGTGCTTTATTGGGCTCTTTATCAATATCACATGATGGAAGGCCATGTTGTACTACTAAGTAAAGGCATGTGGATTTGACTTACAGTACTTGATCAATCAATAAGAATTAGTGTTGATACCAAATTGATACCTTTCAAGCGAAAAATGACCCGTACTGGCCTCAGGCCTGACAGATGAATTCATTGTGTTCATTACGCAATCATCTAATTGCTTGAGGATTTGCCTTGAGGTTAAAGCAAGGAAATGCTAATTCAGGACAGCTAGACTAGACATCTACAAACCACACACAGTATATTCGCCATCCGTCCAACACTATCTCACGGCAATTCATAACTTTTTGATTTAGTAGCTAATCTGTATGAATTTGTACAATCTCATTCATACATTTTAGTACGATTTGCTCATTTCCCAGTGACGGTTGGGTTTAGGGGTGTGGTTTGGTGCCATGCCTCCTTTAAAAAATCATACATTTTCATACGACTGAGCACAAAAATATGAAGAACTTCTGAATTTTTTGGTAGTGCCAGGGTAATGTACTATAAAGCAAACTATTCTGTTGTAAGTCAAGCTAAGTCACCTTTATTCCTACAGCGCTTTATACAATACAGACTGTGCAAGTAGTTAGTAGGTAGTAATTAGTAGGTTGTAGCAGTTGCCTTACTACCCTTGGTTCTTTTAAAATGTTGGTCTAATGGCCACCTTTTTCTTTTAAAATGTTTGAATGTTAATGTGAAATGTTAATTTGAGTGTGTAAATGTTAATACCCCCTAGATGGAAAAATCATGGCCAGAATAAATTGCCAAATAAACCAGAAATCAATCTATTAGGTAATTTTTTAGAAGGAGAAACTTTTGGTTTGAACTCACCACTGGCAGATAATTTAGCTTGTTTCAAAGGGAACCTATTACGCCCCTTTTTTACAAGATGTAAAATAAGTCTCTGATGTCCCTAGCGTGTGTATGTGAAGTTTCATCTCAAAATACCACACAAATAATGTTTTATAACTATAAAGAAAATGCCCCTTGTTGGCTTTGATCCAAATTGTGCTGTTTTGTTGACTGTCGCTTTAAATTCAAAAAAAAATTTTGTGAAGAGGGCGGAGCTACAAATGCCTATGTGTCAGCATAGTGGCACATTCAAAACTCCTAATGGCTGTCTATGCTATGCTAATGAGGGAGAGATTGTCACTAATGGGCGGGGCTTTCCCCCTCTGATGACACGTACAAAGGGAAACTGTCAATCAAAGTGTTTCTACAGACTGTTTTCATGAGGTGTGATTATAAAAAAATCAAATTAACTTATTTTTATCACTAAAAGCTGGTTATATTCACATACTGTTTCCACACAACTGTGTTTAAACCCCTTATTAAAGTGATTTTTGCATAATAAGTCCCCTCTTAAATCAAGAATTTTAAAATATTTGGACTAGAAATGAGACAAAAACTCCAAGTAAGTGTTTTTTTTGCAGTGTTAGGTAAAACAGTTTATGCTTGATGGGCATTATCATTCACTAACAGGAGTGTTTACAATGGTCAAGTGTAAATAAACACCAGTCCTATGCAACATTGGGAGTAAATGTGGTGTAAGTCTGGAAATATGCCCTGAGGATGGGAAAGTCAAAGCGATTTCCTGAGCGGTGGACAGAAATGGGTTTTCAGATTGCTTCCATGACACAGTTACACTTATCAACCGGATGCTCCGCTCTCTATCAGACACTAGCAATTAGCATGGTGCTGCTGCGTTTGAAATGTCCGGCTTTAATCAAAGCAAATACAAGCAAAAGGACATGTGAAGCACCAAAGCTGGTACCCATTACTGGTACTGTAAACTAGGATTGAATGCAGATGACTGGGCTTTGATCTTTCGACCAGTGCCTATTTGAATGAAAATATGATTGTTTGGAGTGAATTAGCCGCTCTATGAAGCTTAATATCATTAAAGCATATAAAATGTCAACATCAGTACACTTAAATAGACTTAATTCAAAATTTAAAGTTGGCGTGTAATTAACGTCACATTTCGTTAAATAAACTTCCAATGCTTGCACATCCTTTTCCACTGCAATAATAACAAATTTCAGTCATCATGGGACATATTAAAAGCCACTTTGTTTATCTATTTGCCAACCATTGAAGCAGAAAACAACAAAGTATTTTTTAAAGGTTCTCAAGTGCTGACCAAAATATATCTGTCATACATTATATGCTGCCAGCAACATAACCTCAAGATAGGTAATAAATTTTTAAGGTTTTGACTTTTGATTTGTATGTATGAATTTGAACAATACATTTTATTTGTAAATGTACAATACTTGCATTTGCCAGCCCAGGTTCATTAGAAATACATGCCTCAGCATATACAGTTGAAGTCAAAATTATTAGAGCAAAAAAAAATTCACAGTATTTCCTGTATTATTTTTTCTTCTGGAGAAAGTCTTTGTTTTATTTCGGCTAGAATAAAAGCAGTTTTTAATTTTTTTAAACCATTTTAAGGTCAATATTATTAACCCCCTTAAGCAATATATATTTTTTTGACTGTCTACAGAACAAACCACTGTTATAATGACTTGCCTAATTACCCTAACTTGCCTAATTAACCTAGTTAAGCCTTTAAATGTCACTTTAAGCTGAATACTAGTATCTTGAAAAATATCTAGTAAAATAGTATTATAATTATTTGGCGTTCTGCAAAGAGCTACAAAAAAAAATCTTTTATTCATCTATAAAATGTCACTGTAAATATCATTATTGTGAAAAGGAACAAAAGTTGTCGGCGTCATACTGCACCTTAGCATTCATTCTACCTAGAAACTGCAGTCAAGTGTATGTAACAGAATTTTTGAGGTTTGACAAAAATTTTCATTTCCAATGAACTTGTGTTGGCAATGACAGGTGGTGAGATTAGGGTCAGTCCTTGGTTTTTTTCTAAAAATCATACAATTTAAACATTTAAAATTCATAAATTCACTTGTAAAATGGTTGTTTTCCCTTGAGATTGGTTTTGTTGCCAATGAACATCCATTATAAAATGCATCCTAAAGTTACAATTTACTGCCACAGAGTACTTTGGCTTGCCTATACAGTGGAAGACAGAATTATTAGCAAATTAACCTAATAGTTTTAATAACTAATTTCTAATAACTGATTTTCTCTTATCTTTGCCATGATGACAGTACATAGTATTTTATTTGATTAAAAGTGCAATTTAAAAGCTTAACTAGGTTAATTAGGTTCATTAGGCAGGTTAGGGTAATTAGGCAAGTCATTGTTTAATGATAGTTTGTTCTGTAGACAAATCGAAAAACAGTATTGCTTAAGGGGGCTAATAATATTGACCATAAAATGGTTTTAAAAAAATTAAAAACTGTTTTTGAGTCGAAATAAAACAAAGAAGACTTTCTCCAGAAGAAAAAATATTATAAGAAATACTGTGAAACATTCCTTGCTCTGTTAAACATCATTTGGGAAATATTTAGAAACAAAAATCACAGGAGAGCTAATAATTTTGACTTCAACTGTATGTTTAATTTATGTTTAATTTTATGTTTGAAGAAATTAATTCAACCCACAGGTTCTACAATATTATAGTGTGCAAAAAACCCTTAGCGAACTCTGTTAGCCTCTTGTGTGGCAGCATTTTTCTTATATCTCCTTCATTTGGCAGCAGTCCATCCTGTAAAACTTCTAATGTAGCCTTTACAAACTGCTATTAGCCAAAAAACTAATGGGACTGGCATTTGAGTTGGCATGCCTGGCCGTTGCAGGGTTCCCTATGAAAACTAGCCCTCTGGGCCTTTCGGTGGAAAAATGATAGTTAATCAGAAGGCTTTAAAGATTCTAACTCAAATTGTTCCAACCACATGGTCATTACGCAAGGAAATCGCGGAAATGTCTTACGTAAGGCTGCTGTCATCCCATATAACGTTTATCCCATTTTTATTAGCCTTTATCTACCACTGATGTGTTTAGCATACATGTTCACTGTAATACAAGACGTATCTTAGCAACCATTTCAGCACTGTCAGCTTAAAGGGACAGTTCACCCCAAAATAAAAAACTCTCATGGTGTTCCAATCATGTATACGACAACTTTTTTCCTTCGGCTTAGTCCCTTATTTATCCACAGCGGAATGAACCGCCAACTATTCCAGCATATGTTTTACGCAGTGGATGCCCTTCCAGCCGCAACCCAGTACTGGGAAACACCCATACACTCTCGCATTCACACACACACATTCATATGTGCATGTTTTTGGACTGTGGAGGAAACCGGAGCACCCGGGGGAAACCCACACCAACACGGGGAGAACATGCAAACTCCACACAGAAATGCCAACTGACCCAGCCGAGGCTCGAACCAGTGACCTTCTTGCTGTGAGGCAACAGCGATACCCACTGCGCCACCGCGTCGCCCGAACTTAACAGTTCCCAGTTACAATGGCCATGCTCTTTTTTTCTTTTATTTTAAGTAAAGTCAACTTGTTGCTTTTAAGGCAATGGGTTTACTCACATGTTTTTTAAGTAAAGTAAGTACGTTTACAGTGTTAAAGTAAAGTCTGTCGCTTTAAAGTCTGTCATCACTATGCACTGTAAATATATACAGTTTAAAGCCCTCCTGTGATTTTTTTTTTTTTTTTTTTTCAAATATTTCCCAAATGATGTTTAACAGAGCAAGGAATTTTTCACAGTATTTCCTATAATATTTTTTCTTCTGGAAAAGGTCTTATTTGCTTTATTTCGGCTAGAATAAAAGCAGTTTAAAAATTTTTTAAAACCATTTTAAGGTCAATATTATTAGCCTCCTTAAGCAATATATGGTTTTCGTTTGTCTACAGAACAAACCATCGTTATACAGTGATTTGCCTAATTACCCTAACTTGCCTAATTAACCTAATTAAGCCTTTAAATGTCACTTTAAGCTGAATACTAGTATCTTGAAAAATATCTAGTCAAATATTATGTCATCATGGCAAAGATAAAAGAAATCAGTTATTAGAAATGAGTTATTAAAACTATTATGTTTAGAAATGTGTTGAAAAAAAATCTTCTCTCCGTTAAACAGAAACTGAGCTAATAATTCAGACTTTAACTGTACATCTATTTAAATTGTTTCATGAAAAAATATCTGAAAATTGGTACATTTTATATAAAATCATTGCACTTACTTCTTGTAAGGGTGTCATTGATCCTGAAACTGCAAAGGACCTTGTCCACATTTCTAGCATGAAGGAATCCATTTCCTCTCACAACGACCTGGAATGCCTCTATAAAGCATGAAGTTAGATATAGCAATGTTAAATCATGTAGCGAATTTAAAAATTAATTTACAGTAAAATAAATAATAATAAGAGTTATTCATAAAATGCTTTATGTTCCGTAAATGTGAATGTATGATAACATGAATATTGTATTTTAAGAAACAGTGTGGTAATATTAGCAAACGTCACTATATTTTGGTTGTGATGTGTTTATTTCTACACTTATAACTTATTAGTTTTTACAAATTTAAGTGGATTGAACATTATACAGTTGTCCCCCCCAAAAAATCAAGAATGGTGTTGATTTTAGCTTATTTTATATAAGTAGTTTGAACAAACAGCAAACATTATTTTTTAAGTGTACAGAAGAGAAGGAAAATTCCAGTGTTTTTAAAGTACGTCATTACCAACTAGCTGTTCAGTTCAGTTCAGTACAGTTCTGTGCAGTTGTCACTAAATGCATTTTATTGCGGTTGTAGAATATGGTTGCCATTGCTGTAAATAATTTAAATATTTTTGCAGGATTAATAGGATTAAGCACCAAAAGGTAAACTGACAATTGTATTTAGCTACAGTATATTACAAAATAATGACTATATATTTACATTTTATATTTGAACTAGATATTAAAGTTCGAAGGCAAACTTTATGGTGGCTTGAGAAAGCCTGTTGGTAGTTTGTTTAGTTTGAAACAGTTTGAAAATGTTTAAAGTGTATGGAAACAGAAAAAGTATTTAGGAAAAGTATGGTTAGATGGAAAAGTTTGAAAAAGGATAGATAGATAGATAGATAGATAGATAGATAGATAGATAGATAGATAGATAGATAGATAGATAGATAGATAGATAGATAGATAGATAGATAGATAGATAGATTAGCATGTCTCTAGTATAGATTAGCATGTTGTTGGTATGTTTACAGTATGAATTAACATGTTGTTAGCATGTTTCTAGTTAGGATTAGCATGTTGCTAGTATGTTTCCAGTATGCATTAACGTGTTGCTAACATGTTTCTAGTATGGATTAGCATGTTTCCAGTATGAATTAGCATGTTGCTATCATTTTTTCAGTATGGATTAGCATGTTTCTATCTTGTTTTTAGTATGGATTAGCATCTTGTTAACATGTTTCCAGTATGAATTAGCATGTTGCAAGCATGTTTTCAGTAGATTAATATGTTGTTAACATGTTTCCAGTACAGATTAGCATGTTGTAAGCATGTTTCCAGTATGAATTAAAATGCTGCAACCATGTTATAAGTATGGATTAGCACGTTGCTAGCATTTTTTCTAGAGTAGATTAGCATGTTGTTAGCATGTTTCCTGTGTGGATTAGCATGTTGTTAACATGTTTCCAGTATGGATTAGCATTGTTGTTAGTATGTTTCCAGTATAAATTAGCATATTGCTAGCATGTCTCCAGTATGAATTAGCATTAGACAATATGCTAACGACACGATAATTCATACTGGAAACATGTTAGCAACATCTAAACTCATACTAAATTTATGCTAACAATATGCTAATTTACACTAAAACATGCAAATTTTATTAGCACACATTCGTGATATATTGCATAAATCTTAAAGGTGTATTTTTAGATATGTTTTGGGCTTATCATGAAACCAATTATCACCATTGGAAAAGAACTGTACTCACCTCCAGCACAGATACTGGACGGTTCTGCAGCGAGGATCTCTATGCATGACTTCTTCAAGATCTGATGGATATACAAAGAGTCAAATTCAGCAGGTGAATGAGTACTGACCTACTGAAACTCAGTGACCACTCAATACCATGTCCTTAAAGGTGCCATAGAATGACAATCCGGATATATCTAGGAATAGCTGAATGATAAGATGTCACTACATGGAAATGACATACTGTGAGCCTCAAATACCATTGTTTCCTCGTTATCCTGTAAATCCTGTTAGTATAAAATCACTGTGAAAAAAGTGGCAGTTATGATGCACATGGGATCATCTTATTTTAGTTTAACGTGTATATTGTGAAATTTGTCACGTATGTTTGTAATGAGGAAACAAACACATGTAAACTGCTGAATATAAGTGTTTAATGCATGTTTATGCAGGACACCAGTAAACTTATTAAACCCCTCTGTTTATGCAGAAGTAGATAGTAATGCTTACCTGCATTTTCAAATACATTAAAACTTCAAAAAACACTGATGATAAACGTGAGCGATTTGAAGTGTCCCTGTGTACAAGCCTTAACAGTGGCATGTGATCAGTTTAATACACCAGATATATATATATATATATATTTCCCCTAAGCTTTCTATATAAAAAAGCTTACCCAGCAGGCACACAACGTCATAAGACGTTAATATTAGGTTATATTTTGGTCGTGATGTCGGGCGACCAAAATTCAATGTACATTATTTTGATGTCCAATAATGCCAACATCTTAAGCCAACGTCATATTGACGTCAAATACTGACATTTTTTCAGCAGTTATGGAAACCAAAATCCAACAACTGATAGACGTCATAGTGGTAATGTCCACACAACGTCAAGCTGCAACATCATTAGACGTTGATATTTGGTTGGTTTTTAGGTTGTGTTGGAAAGTGACCAAAATGCAACGTCTGTCCGATGTTGGACATTGAGGTCAGTCTGACGTTAAGTTCTGACATCAACCCGATTTTCATTTCCACGCAAAATGCAACGTACCATGACATTGGGGTGCAACGTCAATCTGACAACCTGTGCCTGCTGGGTAGGTGCTGGCTCCAGACAGTATAAAATACAACGACATACTCCAAAACAAAACAATATACTATTAACAATGTTGACAATAAATACATAAAATACGTAGGAGTGCATAAGCCTAACCGTAACCCTAAACTTAACATAAACGGTAAACGTATCCCTTAATTCTGATTGGCTGATTGGAATGTTTTTCCACGATCAACATAGATGTTAATCCAGGAACATGTCCTACTTGGTGAAATCAGGTTAGGGATTCTCATGTGGTGTTTTTTTAAACTTTTGGTTTTTTTTTTTTGTTTGTTTGTTTTAAAATGTCCATCTGCTTTCACCATCTCTTTCCTCTTGTCCTGGAAATAGCCTTCATCAGGCACACCAGCACCTATGTGTGGCGAGATTGTTTTGATCTACATGTCTACCACCTTTCCTCCGTCATCTATGGAAGTGCGCTTTCAGATCCCAGGTTCCCTGCTGATTTACGACACTTTTCTCCCGAGCTTCAGCCAAAGAGCTTTCAGCATGCAGCTAATTGACAGCAGATGCCGGCCAGCCGGACTGACCCCATGAAACAGTCAACCTCTGCACGGGCGAGAGCCGACTTTACCCAAATATCTCCCTTTCTTCCACCTTAAAAATATAAATCATTAGCTTTCATTGCAAACAGAAAGGACACGCTGCACGGGCTTTGATCATGTTTGGTCAGACTCCAGCAGACCGTGGGATCAAAGCACTCTGGGAAGGCCAATGCAGGTCTTTCTGAGAATTCTGATACCGGAGACAATCTTCAGACGGGGGTGAATGAATACTTTTGTTTGTTATTCTTCAGTCCTGCATTTCCTTGAATGCTTGGTTGTTTTATTTTTAAGAGATTTTTTTTCTTAAGAGCACCAAGACGCTCCAAGTTGATGGTCGGCCATGGACGTTATTCACATTTCCGGGGTTTCTAAGTAGCAGAAGTCGTCATAGTCGGGTAAACTTAGAGCGCAGTGAATGGGAGAGTACAACAAATATATATATTTTTTACAATCCTATTTGCTCAAATAATAAACTAAAAACCCGTTGGTGTTATCAAGACTTTCAGAAATGAAAAAAAAAAAATAGTGTGAGACTGATGATGGCAGCCAGAAGAAGGAACAACATCAAATTTACTGTCCCGGTTCACGCACTGTGTTAGAAACATAAACGGTAATTAGTTTATTGTAATTTGATGCAAAGATGATATAATACATACCTAAAATACATATGAATGTACGTACGTTTTAACAAAAAAAGCTAAATATTAAAAACGATATAATAAAAACTAAATAATAAAGTCAAGTTAAACTGATGGAACAAAAAGGAGTTAATTCAACTTAATGCAATAATATATGCAATATCATATGCTATTTATTTTATACAATGTTAAATGTTGGATTTTTTTCCATACTAATACAGTTTTCAATTTAAGTAAACAGTAAACGTCATAAAATAATGTACATGAAAACTCACCGAATCGATGACACCTTGTAAAGCTTCAAAGCCGTCATTTACTGGAAAGACATGATCTTTGCTGTCAGCAATCTTGGCCAGCTATGACAAGTGAAAGTAATAAATTAGTACTACACATTGGTGTAAAGTAACAAATTACAGTCAAATTATTGTAATTGAGTAGTTTCCCAGCAGGCACAGGACGTCAACATGACATCAGACTGACGTTGTACCCCAACGTCGTGGGGACGTTGCATTTTGTTTGGAAATGAAAATTGGGTTGACGTCAGAACCCAACTTCAGGTCGACGTCAATGTCCAATGTCCAACCTAAAATCAACCAAATATCAATGTCATTTGATGTCGTTATTGGATGTTAAAATAACGTTGTCCTTTGATGCTGGCTAGACATTGAATTTTGGTCATCATGACCTAAATCTAACCTACAGTAATATTAACGTCTTATGACATTGTGTGCCTGCTGGGTTTTCTCAGGAGTTGTACTTTACCAAGTAGTTTAAAAATGTGTACTTTTACTTCAGTACTTTGTTACTGCTGTAATTGTACTTTTACTCCACTATTTTCCTTCAATCTGCAGTCACTACTTTATATGTTACATTTTCTTAATTGGCTAATTAGAATAATCAGTCCTATGACTCCGAGTTGCGTATAGACAAATAGCATCAGAAAAAAAACAAAAAAACAGATGCTTTATAAATGCAGCAAACATGTACAATGTGGATAAAAAATATAATGTTACGTTTTCAAACACATGCACAAATTTCATGTATTCTATCAGTCATGCATGAACTTGGTTTGCAGCGACAACTAATGGGCACTCGTAGCTTGTTAGTCAGGGTTCAAAGTTCATGACCTAAGTTTTAACATATCGTCACAGCTACACTTTTGCCACTTAGGTTACACAGATTTCGCTTCGCATGTAAACGCATCAATCTGCTTTCTGTCAGCTTATTATAGATGCATATATTTAATGCAACATTCATTCATTCATTTTCCTATTAATCAGGGGTCGCCACAGCGGAATGAACCGCCAACTATTCCAGCATATGTTTTACGCAGCGGATGCCCTTCCAGCCACAACCCAGTACTGGGAAACACCCACACACACTCATTCACAAACACACTCATACACTACGGCCAATTTTGTTTACTTAATTCACCTGCACCACGTGTCTTTGGACTGGCCCAGCTGGGACTCGAACCAGCGACCTTCTTGCTGTGAGGCGACAGTGCTAACCATTACATACAAACATTCTTCCAAGTAATGGTACTTTTGCTTGAGTATGATTTTTCAGTACTAAGTGGAAGTTTTATATATACCCACACATCATTTATAGAAACCTTCTAATCATTAACAATTTAAAACAATGGTCCATCAGTTAATGGTAAATATTCATTCATTTTCTTTTCGGCTTAGTCCCTTTATTAATCTGGGGTCGCCACAGCGGGATGAACCGCCAATTTATCCAGCATATGTTTTACGCAGCAGATGCCCTTCCAGCTGCAACCCATCACTGGGAAACATTTATACACTCTCATTCACACACACACACCACGGACACTTTTTAGCTTACCCAATTCACCTATACCGCATGTCTTTGGACTTGTGGGGGAAACCGGAGCACCCGGAGGAAACCCACGCGAACACGGGGAGAACATGCAAACTCCACACAGAAATGCCAACTGACCCAGCCGAGGCTCGAACCAGCGACCTTCTTGCTGTGAGGTGAACGTGCTACCCACTGCGCCACCGCGTCGCCCTTAATGGTAAATAATGTAGCCTATTTACTAACATGAACAAACAATTAGTAATACATTTATTATGGTACTTATTCATCTTTGTTAATGTTATTTAAGTTAAATAACGTTAGTTCATGTCAAATCACGGTGCATTAACTAATGCTAACAAGCATGACATTGTATTTGGTCACACTTTATTTTAATGGTCCGTTTGTTGAATTTAAGTTACATTGCATCTACATGCCAACTAATTCTCATTAGATAAATGAGATAAATCTCATTAGATTCTCATTTTCTTTTCGGCTTAGTCCCTTTATTAATCTGGGGTCGCCACAGCGGAATGAACCGCCAACTTATCCAGCATATGTTTTACGCAGCGGATGCCCTTCCAGCTGCAACCCATCACTGGGAAACATCCATACACACTCATTCACACACATACACTACGGACAATTTAGCTTACCCAATTCACCTATAGCGCATGTGTTTGGACTGTGGGGGAAACCGGAGCACCCGGAGGAAACCCACGGCAACACGGGGAGAACATGCAAACTCCACACAGAAACGCCAACTGTGAGGTGAACGTGCTACCCACTGTGCCACTGTGCAGCATGATATTGCGGTATTTTGTTTTTATATATATATATATATATATATATATATATTGCGATAGGAAAATAATTTTACAATATGACTCTATTTGGAAAGAATTGATTTGTATTTGAGTGCATCTACATAAAATATATAAAATTATGCAAAATAGTAATAGGAAAACAACAGAACAAAGACAAAAATGAAATTAACAACACTTTATGGTTTTCGGTTGGACTTAGTATAAAAATTACAGTATAGAAATACAGCCATATCACCCTGCAGCCCAAGACTGGTTACTCACTGAAGCTAAGCAGGGCTGAGTCTGGTCAGTACCTGGATGGGAGACCACATAGGAAAACTAGGTTGCTGTTGGAAGTGGTGTTAGAGAGACCAGCAGAGGGCGCTCAACCTGCGGTCTGAGTGAGTCCTAATGCCCCAGTATACTGAAGGGGACACTATACTGTCAGTGAGCGCCTTCTTTCGTTAAACTGAGGTCCTGACTCTCTGTGGTCATTAAAAATCCCATGGCACTTCTCGTAAAGAGTAGGGGTGTAACCCCGGTGTCCTGGACAAATTCCCTCCATCGGCCCTTACCCATCATGACCTCCCAATCATCCCCATCCACTGAATTGGCTCTATCACTCTCTCCACTCCCCCTATAGCTGGTGTGTAGTGAGTGCACTGGCGGCCTTGTCCTGTGGCTGCCGTCGCATCATCCAAGTGGATGCTGCACACTGATGGTGGTATGGAGAGACCCCCCCCCCCGATTGTGAAGCGCGTTGGGTGTATGGCCATACACAGTAAATGCGCTATATAAATAAACATTACATTACAAATTCAACAATTACAATTTAAAATAACTCTGCATAGTCTTTATTCTATTGAATTAAATAATTAAGCACACTCTTACTTTAAAGTGGTAAACTTTATAATTTGGCCCAAATGGTTTAAATTCACTTAAAATCGTACAGTCACAGGCCTTAAAAAACACACATCCACATAAAAGTCTTTCATATTATTGGATTAGAGTTAAACTTTGCAGTGACTCCACAAATTGCACGTTCTGAACTGTGTTTTCTGGTTCATTATAATCCCAATTTGACACTGGAGATCCTGCGATATGACTATTGCAGATTCTCACATTGCGATATCGATGCTGAAACAATATATATTACAGCCCTAGTTTAAACCATACTTTCAAGTGCAATACGTCAACACACACACCTGAGTCTCATTGAAGTCCTTGACTCCTACACAGTACACAGAGGCGCCGAGGCTGCGAGAGCGATTGGCCTGAGGAAAACACAAGCAGAAACACTTCAGACACCTGCAGTCGGTTAGCCATTTACTGCTTAATGTGCAGCTCATGCTCATGGCACAGGCTGAACTATGAAGTGGTCACTGGGAAATTCTGATCATTAGAGATGCTGAATAATGTCTTTGTAAGTGGAAGCTAAAAGCAAAATTGGGTCAAAATAAGGGGATGAAGAAAACTTAAGTTGGGTTGGGTAACTGACATTTTGTATGTAAATAGTTGACAATTTAAGTAAGTATCATTCAACAGAAACTGCTAATTGTTTTCATTCATTAATTTTCCTTCGGCTTAGTCCCTTTATTTATCAGTGGTCGCCACAGCGGAATGAACCGCCAACTTATCTAGCATATGTTTTAGTACGATTTGCTGATCTCTCAATGATGGTTGGGTTTAGGGGCGGGGTTTGGTGCCATGCCTCCTTTTTAAAATTGTACATTTTCGTACGACTGAACTCGAATTTGTACGAATTAGCCACTAAACTGACAAAACGTAAAATAGTTATGTTTCCTCGTGAGATCAGGCTGATAATACCTATAGACTGTAAAAAATGCTGGGTTCCACACAATCGATTTGTGTAGAGACAATATGAAGGAATTAAGTTAACTTATTAATTTTTACAGATTTAAGTGGATTTAACATCAAACAATTAAGTTGTCCCCCCAAAAAACTCACTTATTTTATATAAGTAGTTTGAGCAAACAGCAAACATAATTTTTATAACAGAATTATTATAAATGATCTGCCGCTTTTTCTCTGGATTAATAAAGGGATGGCTATTGGATAATAAAATATGTCTTCATAATTTGAATTTGTGTTTTTTATTTATTTGTTGGCTTTGGTTTGAAATTAATGAAAATTAGTCTGCATGGCTAAATCAGACACATAAGTCTGAGTGCTAATCATGCTAATTATTGTGCATTATCTTTTTTAGGGGGAAATTAAATATTAAAGTATTTAAAAGCTCATTTGTTTTGCATTTGTTTAATCAAAGCCCAGCAGACACACAACGTCATAAGACGTTAATATTAGGTTAGATTTTGGTCACCAGCGTCTAAGGACAATGTTATTTTGACGTCCAATAACGACATGAAATGACGTTGACATTTTGTTGATTTTAGGTTGTGTTGAAAAGTGCCCAAAATTCAACGCCGAGCCAACATCTTAAACTAACGTTTAACGTTTTGTAATATATTGACGTCAAATACTGACATTTATTCGTCAGGTATGGCAACCAAAATTCAACGTCTGATAGACGTCATAGTGGTAACGTCCACACAACGTCAAGCTGTAACATCATTAGACATTGATATTTGGTTGTTTTTAGGTTGCGTTGGAAAGTACCTAAAATACAACGTCTGTCTGATGTTGGAGACTGACGTTGACCTGATGTTGAGTTCTGACGTCAACCTGATTTTCATTTCCAAACAAAATGCAACATCCCACAACGTTGGGGTACAACGCCAATCTGATGTCATGTTGACGTCCTGTGCCTGCTGGGAGGTGTGGTTGATATCAGTAAATGATGTTGTAATATGTGTTACATTGTGGTACATGATGGTGAAAGGAAGATATGTGTGATTAAAGGCTCCTATTATGCATTTTATATGCATTTTCATAATGTTGGAGCATCAAAAAGATCTGCAATACAAAATTTCAAAGAACAAATTGCTGTAAGGGAGTTATTCTCTAAATCTGAAAGCACTATTTCTAAATGTCACAATTATAGTAATGAATCACAATATCACAAATTTTTATAATTTGAAAAAACATCCCTTTCCAAAAAAAAAAAAAAAAAAAAAAAAAAAAACACCTCTCTACAGTCGTGGCCAAAAGTTTTGAGAATTACATAAATATTGGAAATTGTAAAAGTTGCTGCTTAAGTTTTTATAATAGCAATTTGCATATACTCCAGAATGTTATGAAGAGTGATCAGATGAATTGCATAGTTCTTCTTTGCCATGAAAATTTATTTAATCCTGAAAAAAACTTTCCACTGCATTTCATTGCTGTCATTAAAGGACCTGCTGAGATCATTTCAGTAATCGTCTGGTTAACTCAGGTGAGAATGTTGACGAGCACAAGGCTGGAGATCATTATGTCAGGCTGATTGGGTTAGAATGGCAGACTTGACATGTTAAAAGGAGGGGGATGCTTGAAATCATTGTTCTTCCATTGTTAACCATGGTGACCTGCAAAGAAAGCGTGCAGCCATCATTGTGTTGCGTAAAAATGGCTTTACAGGCAAGGATATTGTGGCTACTAAGATTACACCTAAATCAACAATTTATAGGATCATCAAGAACGTCAAGGAAAGAGGTTCAATTCTTGTTAAGAAGGCTTCAGAGCGTCCAAGAAAGTCCAGCAAGCACCAGGATCGTCTCCTAAAGAGGATTCAGCTGCGGGATCGGAGTGCCACCAGTGCAGAGCTTGCTCAGGAATGGCAGCAGGCAGGTGTGAGCGCATCTGCACGCACAGTGAGGCGAAGACTTTTGGAAGATGGCCTGGTGTCAAGAAGGGCAGCAAAGAAGCCACTTCTATCAGGGACAGATTGATCTTCTGCAAAAAAGTATGGCGAATGGACTGCTGAGGACTGGGGCAAAGTCATATTCTCCGATGAAGCCCCTTTCCGATTGTTTGGGGCATCTGGAAAAAGGCTTGTCCGGAGAAGAAAAGGTGAGCGCTACCATCAGTCCTGTGTCATGCCAACAGTAAAGCATCCTGAGACCATTCATGTGTGGAGTTGCTTCTCATCCAAGGGAGTGGGCTCACTCACAATTTTGCCCAAAAACACAGCCATGAATAAAGAATGGTACCAAAACACCCTCCAACAGCAACTTCTTCCAACAATCCAACAACAGTTTGGTGAAGAACAATGCATTTTCCAGCACGATGGAGCACCGTGCCATAAGGCAAAAGTGATATCTAAGTGGCTCGGGGACCAAAACGTTGAAATTTTGGGTCCATGGCCTGGAAACTCCCCAGAACTTAATCCCATTGAGAACTTGTGGTCAATCCTCAAGAGGCGGGCGGACAAACAAAAACCCACTAATTCTGACAAACTCCAAGAAGTGATTATGAAAGAATGGGTTGCTATCAGTCAGGATTTGGCCCAGAAGTTGATTGAGAGCATGGCCAGTCCAATTACAGAGGTCCTGAAAAAGAAGGGCCAACACTGCAAATACTGACTCTTTGCATAAATGTCATGTAATTGTCGATAAAAGCCTTTAAAACGTATGAAGTGCTTGTAATTATATTTCAGTACATCACAGAAACAACTGAAACAAAGATCTAAAAGCAGTTTAGCAGCAAACGTTGAGAAAACTAATATTTGTGTCATTCTCAAAACTTTTGGCCACGACTGTAGTTAGCATAAAAATAACATAATGAGATGACATACAGTATGATTGCTGTTATCAATGAAAATACAGGTTGCATGGGCATTTTACATGGTCTCTTAAGAAACGTTTTTCTATTTAAAATTCACAAAATGTACATTTATTTCAATCTGTGTCCTCAGAAAACCATAAACCAGGAGTTTAAACTGACTTTAAACGCAAAGTTTTTTGTTGTTGTAGTTTTGTTGGAGCAACTGAGGCACAAGCTGTAAATTCACAGCTTCGGCCCAAAAATGTATCTTTACAACTTGGTATAATAAATGATCTGTGAGGTATTTTGAGCTGAAACTTCACAGGCACATTCACGGGACACCTGAGGGTTTTATTAGATCTTGTAAACAAGCATTACACGAATACCTCTTTAATTTATATTGCTCGGATGTCTCCGTCTTCACTTTGTACATTTGTTGTACTGCACCTACTTGTATTAAACTTAAAAGTATACTTTAAAAAACTTGCAAAATTTACTTAAATAACAGACCAGTTGGTTAAAAAATGTTATTTCATGCGCACTTTGTCACGATCACCAGCGATGTAGGCTTTGCAGATCACTGGAAAACATGCATTATCACCCGTACTACAATTCTGCCACAACATGAACTACAACTCCCAAAAGTCTTTGCACTCATCACTCCTGCCACAGCTGACAATCATTCAGACACTGACACAGCACGCACACAAACTTATGGGCTGAGTCTGGACAACGGAGTTGAGGATCCACGTGCAGTTTATTGAAAGCTTAGTCAGACAGGCAATGGTCAAACAGGAACAGACAGAAGCATGCAGGTTATCCAAAAGATTAGTCGGGGTCACAGGCAAAGAGATCAGTTCAGGCGGCAAACAACATAAAACAATTAACAAGGCGAGGGTCAGAAAGCATGGCAAGGCAAGACAATGAAACGCTTCGTAATGCTACAGGAAATAAACAAGACTCAGCAAAGTGTGTGAGAATGTGAGGTGTATATATAGTCCAAGTAATGAGTCAATCATAAGCTTTAGCTGTGTGTGTGTGTGTGTGTGTGTGTGTGTGTGTGTGT
>CAIGQV010019087.1:3877508-3908202 GCA_903798115.1 Danio jaintianensis
GATCACGAGTCCAACACTCTAACCACCAGGCCACGACTGCCCCTGGGCCAGCCGGGACTTGAACCAGCGACCTTCTTGCTGCGAGGCGACAGTGCCCATTAATTTTACAATAATATCCAATATTATTATCCAGTTTTTTTAATTTATTTTTTTGCCTTTGCTGCATTAAAAAACACTGATTCTTGCCAAACAAAACACTCTTTGAGGGCAGACAAATAAAGAAACCATAGCCAAGCATTACATATGCTAATTCACAAAAATAATGTCCATAAACAAGATGCTTCAGGAAAGTGTTTTCAATTGGAGAGATTCACTCTCTTTGCCGTGGTCTTTAAACTTTCTCCATCTGCAGGTCTTTATGTGCACAAGCAGCTGTATTGCATTGTATAGGTCCCCTAATGTTTTTCGCTCCAATAATAACTACCTCATGAAGGCAGTCTGATTAGAGCAGTTGTCATTGTGCCAAATGTTATTTCTATGATGCCATGTCTAGTGCAAAGCTAAAGCTGATGTACTGTTTTTATAATGAAACTGTACCCAGGAAGAAATTGGTTCCAGATGAATGATGATGTCTTCGCAAGGTTATGCTGTTTAAAAATCTATACGTCATGGTATTATCACGCCTATCTCAAAGACTTCTTAAATAAATTTTAAGATACATATTCATTTGTTGGAAACTGCAGTGAAACACAAGCTAATTTTACAACCCCCTAGAGTTTCAGAGCTTTTTCATAAAAAGAGCTTTTACCATTTTCTAATCTATTCATCCCCAGATTTGGCGGGAGCACTTTTAGCTTAGCTTAGCATAGATCATTAAATCGAATTAGACCATTAGCATCTTGCACAAAAATGACCAGAGTTTCAATAATGTTCCTATATTTAAAAGCTTGACTCTATTGTAGTATGATCTAGTGTACTAAGATTGTCGGAATTTGAAAAAGTAGCTATTTTTAGGATGGTGTGTCTAGGAACCATTCTCTCATTCTGGCGTAATAATCAAGGCACTTTGTTGCCGTACCATGGCTGAAGCAGGCACAATAATATTACACAGCACCTGAAAATAGTCCCCAGCCTTACACTTAGAAACTGTGTAATACCATTGCTCCGGCTGCAGCCATGGTGCGGCAGCAAAGTTCCTTGATTATTATGCCAGAATGAGAGTATAGTTCCTAGACATATTGGCCTAATTTTTTATTTTCCGTCAGTCCAAGTATGGGCAAGTATGGGCAATATGGGCGATCGCCCAGGACGGCATCTTGTTGGAGGCGGCACGGGGAGATGGTGCAAAAAAAAAAAAACGTGCCCCAGAAAAAGCTTTGAGATACGATTTACTTTATGTAAGTGTATTCATTTAGAGTGGTAATACCAGAATAAAGACGTTAGGGGCCATTCAGATCTGGCGTCTTTTGCACGCACAAGTTTGTTTCTTTCTATGTGCAACCGAAACAACACTGGTGAAAGCAAACTGACGCATGCATGCAGAAAACCATTACTGCGCTGCTCCTGCTCTGGGTGTGAATCCCGGTTGTTTACATGCACGCTGATAAAATACGCTCCACTTATGCGCTATGAAACCGGACTAACAGTCTTTTATGTAGAGGTGTCGGCACGCAGCGAGTTTTGCAAGTCGATAAAACTAAAGTTTATATAATATGATGATGATCTTATTTTGACTAAGCATAGCTATGAAGCAGAAAGGACGGATGATGAGTCAGGGAGGTAAGACTTAATAACATTAATTCTCGGCCATGAGTCGGGTCTTAGACAACAGATAATTCTGTAAAACATATTTTTTTGTATTCTATAGATTTGTCATAATTAATATTCATGCAAAAGATTTCTTAAGTGATCTAAGCAATTGTGTCTTTACATTGTTTTCCAGTTACATTTAGGATCGATTTCTGTTATTTACTTAGAATAATAATTGTTTAGGGCGTCACAGTGGGTAGCACAATCGCCTCACAGCAAGAAGGTCGCTGGTTCAAACCTCGGCTGGGTCAGTTGGCATTTCTGTGTGGAGTTTGCATGTTCTCCCCATGTTGGCGTGGGTTTCCTCCGGATGCTCCGGTTTCCGCCACAGTCCAAAGACATGCGCTATAGGTGAATTGGGTAAGCTAAATTGACCGTAATGTATGTGTGTGAATGATAGTGTATGGGTGTTTCCCAGTGATGGGCTGCAGCCGGAAGGGCATCCGCTGCGTAAAACATATGCTGGATAAGTTGGCGATTCATTCCGCTGTGGCGACCCCAGATTAATAAAGGGACTAAGCCGAAAAGAAAATGAATGAATGAATGAATAATTGTTTAATAATTCATTCTTTCATTCATTTTCTTTTTGGCTTAGTCCATGTTTCACGCAGCGGATGCCCTTCCAGCTGCAACCCATCACTGGGAAACACCCTTACACTCCTTTCACACACATACACTATGGACAATTTAGCTTACCCAATTCACCTATAGCACATGTCTTTGAACTGTGGGGGAAACCGGAGCACCCGGAGGAAACCCACGCCAACAAGGGGAGAACATGCAAACTCCACACAGAAATGCCAACTGACCCAGCCGAGGCTTGAACCAGCGACCTTCTTGCTGTGAGGCAACAGTGCCCACTGCTGCCCTGTTTAATAATAATAATATTAATTTTATTTATTTATAATAAATATAAGTATATTTATAAGAGTGAGTATTTATATATATGGGGAGTGAGTGTATATGGGTTGGTTCAACCAGGGTGCCATTTAAACTAGAACTGCCACTGCAAGTACACAATGTTTCTACAGTTGAGTTGAGCTTTAAATAGAAAAATTATCGAAACTCTTTGGTCATTTTTGAGCAAGATGCTCATGGTCTAATCTGATTCAATGATTTATGTTAAGCTAAGCTAAAAGTGCTCCCGCCAGACACGGAGATCGGCTGAATGCAGGGGCGCCGCTGGCCACTACAGGCCCTATGAAAGCATTTCTTGGGTGTCGCAGACGAAAGTGAAGGCCAGGGGTGGGGGGAGGGGGGTGCAGGGGGCCCCTAATAGTATCACTGGGTGCCCCAAAACGGCATGGGCCCTTAGAATCATCCTAACTCCCCAAAAATTGTAAAAACTCAACTTAAGAGTTGTAAAATTAGCTTATTTTCAAATGAAGTGGAGTGTTTCTTTGATGAAAGCTAATCTGCTGTCATGTTAGATGTAGTCAGGATGTATGTAGTCAGCCAAAAAAACTAAACAAAACTAAATATTTCAATTATAAGATTATATTTTTATTTATTCATCTATTTATTTTTTGTTCATGTGACCCTGTTATCTTAATTCAAATTATTCATTTTTGCAAAACCAAATGAACAGGATCTTCATGTCAACTCCGCCGTCTGTACGCGAAACCTTTTTTTAGTCCATCATAGTCATATAATAGCCATACTGACTTCATGTAAAAATCATTAACGGATTTAATATATAACAAATTGAAAGTGTGGTTCTGCTACAAGACTAAAAATTTACAATAAACACATAAAAAGCCATTTGAAAAGTAAGTGATGATGGGATAGTGTGGTAACAACGTTTTACAAGCCACATTATTACATAACAAAATAAAATTAAGCCTTGTTAGTCTTAATAAAAGCCGACTCCTGGGACATAAAAATTCCTGTAGCTGAAGACAAACTCCAAAAGCTCATTGCAGCTAGACCTCATTATAAGTTTAGAAAGATTATTTTTCATCAAATTGAAGAGAGATAATGTGGCAGAAGTTTCTGGATTGTTTAGGCACTGCCTCTGTCCTCCTCCCAGTCTCCTTTATGCCTGTCTTTCTCTCTTTCCCACTATTTTTCCATTGCTAGCAAGATTCAGGGCTCTAAAGCAGCCAAAGCCGGCCGGGTTTGCAACATCTGGAGCTGATGGTGAAACAGTTTAACAAGAGGAAAATTGTATGTGTGTGTGCAAGTGTGTAAAAGAGAAGGATTTATTTATATAGCTATAACTCTTAATGAACTAGCCTTCTACAGCTGCCCGAGATTGCCTATTCGTTTTCGCTGAAATTGGACTGGATTGTCACTTTATTCAGTTCCTCCCCAACCCAAAGGTTTAGATAATTCTTGGGAATAGATGAGAGCACTAAACCCACCCCAAAAACTGCATCTCTCAGCTTTTATTTAAGGATCAACAAGGACATCTTGATTTAGCTTGACGCTAAACAATAGCAGTTAGCGTAGCAACCATTAGGTAAATTGTGTGTATTATATTTAACCTTTGCTCAAGAATGGATTTGGATTTCAGAGCCAGGAAGTATAAAAAAAAAAAATCTATTTTACCCCAGAATTAGTGCTTATTGTGCTCTGACGGGCGGCGCGGTAGCGCAGTGGGTAGCCCTGTTGCCTCACAGCAAGATGGTCGCTGGTTCAAGCCTCGGCTGGGTCAGTTGGCATTCCTGTGTGGAGTTTGCATGTTCTCCCCGTGTTCGCGTGGGTTTCCTCCGGGTGCTCCGGTTTCCCCCACAAGTCCAAAGACATGCGGTATAGGTGAATTGGGTAAGCTAAATTCGTAGTGTATGTGTGTGTATGGGAGTGTATGAGTGTTTCCCAGTGATGGGTTGCAGCTGGCAGGGCATCCGCTGCGTAAAACATATGCTGGATAAGTTGGCGGTTCATTCCGTTGTGTCGACCCCTGTTGAATAAAGGGATTAAGCCAAAAAGTAAATGAATGAATGAATGTGCTCTGACATCATTTTATGGGTGCTTTAAGAAGTTTATGAGCTCTTTCTAGAAAATTAAGCAAGAGCTAATGTCGCTAAAATCTTAATAGTATATAAATTATCCAGTCGTCATAAGTAATGAATAAATAAAACTTTACGAAAATGTAATGAAGCCTAGTCGAAAATACTTTTTGAAATATTACACTGATACTTTGTTTATATATAATAACTCAAACTGTTAAAAGCTATTAGTTACTAGTTAAAGTTATTACTAATAAAGTTGGTAACTAATAACCTTTTCCAAATTTGATTGTAATGCAATGTGCACTTTTTGTAAAGCTGCTTTGAAACAATAATTATTGTGAAAAGCGCTATACAAATAAACTTGAATTGACTAAACATTCTTAAGTATATGTATAGGTAGTTTGAATAAATAATAGCCTAACTGACTGCCCTGCTGAAAAAAAACAACAGGTTAAACCAGCCTAGGCTGGTTAGCTGGTTTTAGCTGGTCAACTAGCCTGGTTTTAGAGGGGTTTCGGCCATTTCCAGCCTGGTCTTAGCTGGTCAGGCTGGGAGATGACCCGCTAAAACCAGCTATGCGCAGCTTAAACCAGGCTGGTCAAGGTATTCAAACTTCTGCAGAGCCATGAAAAATATTGGGTCAAGGGTCAAATGTAGTGTGGTTTATTTTGTTGTTTATTTGCATGATATGTGTGCTGTATATGTTGTATGTATTTGTTTAAAGAGACAATCATTTTTCTTTTCTGGGGGAGGGGAAAAGGTGTGTATTGGCAAATATTTTTTATTTTTATTATTCATTATTTTATTATTATCTTCTCTCTTTTTTGCATTAATGTCTGGAAAATCTTATCATTGTTAAATGAAATATTATAATAAAATAAATAAATTATTACAAATTATTACATTATATATATATACACACACACACACACAATGGTAAGCAGAATTGAGTACACCCCTCACAAATCTATCTGTTAAATTATTATTTTCTATAGGATGCTATACAATAATATATTTATTGTATATACATTAGATTAGAGTACTGAAGCCAAATCTGGAGCTTATCTAACAAAATAACTTGCAATAACAATCCAAAAATGAGTACACCCACATTTATATGTTAGGGAAAAATATTAAATAAAAAAAATTGAAAATGAAGAGAAACCAACACATATACAATTTAGTTGAAATTTTGTAGTTTGTAAATTTAAATAATTTTTTTTTGCAGTATTTCATTTGAATTAAAATGTATTATCTTTCTATCCTAAAGATGTTAGGTGACCAAACTCTTATTTTGATGAATATAACTATTTAATAAATAAAACTTCAAATGCACAGAAAATCTTTACCTTCACTGAGAACTGGATAAAAATATAACATTTTCAAAATGAAGGTGAACTCATTTATGCTGAGCACTGTATATAGTTTGATGGTGACAGAATTATGTAACTGAACAACCAGAAGCAAAGTTTCCATAATAATTCCAGAGACAAAAAAAAAAAAACAGGCTTTCCTGGTCATCAGTGTTGTGAGTGTTGTATTTTCCCAGCACTCTCTCAACTCTCTGCAAAAGCGCTTGAGCTGAATGAATGAAGGAGTAAATGGCCTTCGCAGAGAATCCCGGGAGCCAAACCATCAAGCCCACAGCTATAAAGTGGAGCCACAGAGAGCAGAACAACCAAACGCTTGACTTTCCCATAGCTCACATCCAAGTCATCAGACATCGCTGATTGATTTGTGTTGATAAACTAACCCAAGTTAAACACGGGCATTGTCCTCCCATGTTAGCTAAAGGCTCCTGTTTCATTGCTAAATTAATTCCATTCCATTGGAGATTCTAAGTAGACTGTTGCATTGCAGATATAACTTTTAATTATTGCAGTTAACTGTTTTTACATCTGTTTCTTTTTTGTGTAAAGCGCTTTGAGAATTAAGGTTTAAATTAAGAGAATTATCTTTGAGAAGGGCGACACGGTGGCTCAGTGGTTCTCCTCTCTCCACAGAAGAATGCTGGAGCTCAGACAGAGTGACCATCGGGTTATTGATCACCTCCCTGACTAAGGCCCTTCTCCCCCGATCACTCAGCTTAGATGGCCGGCCAGCTCTAGGAAGAGTCCTGGTGGTTCCAAACATCTTCCACTTACGGATGATGGAGGCCACTGTGCTCATTGGAACTTTCAGAGCAGCAGAAATGTTTCTGTAACCTTTCCCAGCCTTGTGCCTCAAGACAATCCTGTCTCGGAGGTCTAAAGACAATTCCTTTGTCTTCATGCTTGGTTTGTGCTTTGACATGCACTGTTAACCCTGGGACCTTATATAGACAGGTGTATGCCTTTTCAAATCATGTCCAATCAACTGAATTCACCACAGGTGGACTCCAATTAAGCTGCTGAAACATCTCAAGAATGATCAGTGGAAACAGAATGTACCTGAGCTCAATTTAGAGCTTCACGACAAAGGCTGTGAATACATTTACATTTACATACACATACATATGTACATGTGATTTTTCAGGTCTATTATTTTTAATAAATTTGCAACAATTTCAAAAAATCTTTTTTCCCATTGTCATTATGGGGTATTGTGTGTAGAATTTTGAGGAAATGTTTCCTGATTCATGTTTTTATTTGTCCTCATTTATTTATGCTTTTGAATTGCATTATGGGAGCTTGATCTTTCTTCCAACAACTTTTAACCTTGAAAAGTTTGAAAAAGTGACTTTTATTGACATTTTTAATAGTTTAAAGTGACATATTCTCTGGGTTGGTGTTGTATATTACGCTACAAAAACCTTGTACAGACTTATTTCTCTATATATTATTTCTTATACATTATATTATTTCAAACTACTAAAATGTCAAATAAAAGTCACTTTGTTAAACTGTAGAGTTGAAATTTCAGCATCAAATGTCAACAGAGCAGAGATCAACATCCATTAAAGCAATTCACAACACGAAATAGATGGAAAACACTGAAAAGACGGAAACTGTGAGAGTGTAGAAAGAGTGTAGTGTGCTCAGGAATATGCTCAGGATCGTAACGGGTTTCATTGTAAAATCTCAAGAATTGTGTCGTTTCAGCTCATTTTATGTAAGTACTTTGAACAAATAGCAAAATAATTTTTTTTTTTTAGTGCTGCAAAGTTTTAAAGATCAAATTGCTAATAAATGTATGTTTTTCTCACCCCAAAATTAAAAAAAAAAGCGATAGAAAGCTTCCTGCACAAATCTACGTAAGTTTATAACAAATTTGCATAATGCCAATCTCTCCAGGATTACACGCACACAAAAATCAGATTTTTGTGACTATAAAATAACATTTTGCACATTTTGTGACATTTCTTTTATTGCTTTGCTGTGAAAATATACACAAATCTGATCTACACAGATCTTAATTCATCATTACATTTTTTGTGACCTCGGGAACCATTGATCTCAGTAATTTGGGGCGTTTTCACACCTGTAGTACGTTTCCTTTGGTCCGGACCAAGGTTAAAAATGATACATTGTAGCATTTTTCAGCCATTTTGGATCCATTTAACACCAGACCAACTGCTCTGAACCAAAGACTGTAGAATACACAAGACGTGTCACTCGTATAGTTTTGAATGGGGAAAAGTGTATCAGTCAATATGGCGAATGAAGCCCCTCCTTCTAGCACAGGAGCTAATGGGCCTCAGACCAGACGTGTCATTTTGTGTGATTCGAATGTTTAGAAATGAAACTAAAGAGACAGTTGTTGTTTAATTTTATCGGTGATTCCTAATATGACATTTAATCGTGAGCTTGGCAAGCAATTTTGGAGAATTTGATGTTTCCCCATTCAGACAGAATGCATACTGCCCGAGAGGCGTTTCAAAGATGGCCACCGAGTGAAATGACTTGCCTTAAAGGGTCTTTGACTGAACCGAACCAGTTGAAGCAAACCAAAAAGCAATCTAGTGACAACATTAACATCAGTCGTTGGCTAGATGAATTTCCTGAATTGCATTTTGATTGGTCAGAATTAACGTGCGAGAAACTCACGTGCACAACACACGGAAATAAACAAAGAGCGGAGGAAAATTCAGCAGTCAGTATGGACCTCGTCATTCTACGCTTGTTCGCAACTTGCCTTAATAGGGTATATGCAGAAGGACTTTTAATTTTCAGTAACCCAGTTCAAGCGCTAATAAAGTGAACTGTATGTTGTTACAAAATCGCCGCGTTTAAGGTCTGTTTTCTTTAAAAATCAACGATCTGCCTGATTGATATACGATATAAAGTGGGTCTCAGAATGTACAAGAAGCACTGCATTAAACTCCACTGTTCCGCACCATGTCTTTAAAATATGACAATTTATTTTACTCCAGTATTCACAATGGAGTTTCTGCGCTAGCCTGCTGCTACTGCCGGCGTGAGCATTTACACAGTCTTTCATCTCGTTTTACACTTGAACAAGTAAACCAATGCTTAAGTCTATTTAACGGATTATCTTTTAATTACTTTACAACATCGATGCTGTAAAAGGAACCGTATGAAATTGAAAATAGTCACATTAACCTTTCACTGGAAGTTTATCGGTAGGGGAAAAAACACTAGCTGTGCATATAGCCCATGTGGTAAAGTGGAAAAAAAAACTTTTCCTCATCCCAGAACGCACATCGCAGCTGACTACAGTAGCTGGTTTAGTCCAAAAAAACGAAGTACTTTTTGCATCTGGGTCGGTTTATGGTTGGTTCACGTTCTCACCACAAACTAACCGCTCCAGGGTTTGTTTGGTACACTTTTGTTGTGCACCAGAGTATGATTGCCCCTTTCACACCTGCCCAAATGAACCACACAAAAAAGATTAACAAACTCTGGTACGTTTTAATCAAAATAAGTGATGCAGGTGGGAGGGAAAGTAAAGGTCTTTGCACACTTAGGTCCGAAATTTTCGTATGCGTTTTTTTTCGTATTCATATGCAAAAAATTCATCACATACACAAACCTTGCACACTGAGTCCGATGCGTATTAATTAATCCATTCCGAAAAAATGCTCAACATTTCGGAGTCAATTTAAGTAGTGATATTGTTCTCCTCTCTCTTCTCCAAAGTAGAAAAAGAAAGAGAAATAGGCGGATGTGTTCATCCAATACCAGCCTACATAGAGAGGAAGGAGAGTTCTCCTCCTTATCAAAGAGCTGCGCTGGATTATCCCCAAATGCAAAGTTTATTTCAGGAAATCTGTGAAATTGTAATACATTGCTTGTGATAGTTCACACATTTACGTATATAAACAAATCCTGAATGGCAGTACCTACAGACATTATAATAGATGGCTGCCGGGTTGACGTATCGGTGCAACGGACTGACCATGAAGCGATTATGTCTGTGTGCAGTACGTCACATGTATGAACACACACACCAAACAGCAGCAGCAGAGAGGTGTGCCAGTCACAGAATCCAGCATATAGAGGTTCTCAACAGTCTGTGTCCGCCACATTCTGTCTTATATTATGCACTGTGTTTGTCATAAAGTTATCTGTGGCTCAAGTGATGACATTTTGTATTTGCCGTTCGCTTGTACGGTGGCTCTGAACTGTCAAAACACCTCTCAAAGCGCTTTTTCGGATGTGAAAAACGGAAAAAAAAATTGGTTTTTTTTATGACAAACAAAGGTTTCGGTGGCAGTGTGTCAGTACAATTCACACAACGTGAGGTCGAATTTATTTTTTAACGTGCAAAAATTACAGGCAAAAATTTCGGATTCAGTGTGCAATAAGTTTACCCCTAAAGCACAGGTGTCAAAGGCAGTTCCTGGAGGGCCGTAGCTCTGCACAGTTTAGTTCCACCCTGCTTCAACACACTAAAGCTGCGGTCACACTGCACTTTTCGCCCCATAGACTTCCATTCATATGCATGCCAATGCGTCAGACCGGAAACGCAAGCTCGTGCGACAAGTTCAAGTTCATTTTGGAAAGTTCAAGCCTGGTGAACTCTGACCTGCGAAATCGCATCACGTGACTGCGTGAGACTAATCGAAGATCAAAACATGACCTCTCTGGACAGAAATTTCAAATATGGACCAATCGCTCGCTTTTTTAAATGTCTAATAATCTTGTTTAATCCCGGCCCTTTTCGCAGCGCCGTACAACAGAATTTCATATGCTCAAACTCTAGTGTGACCGCAGCTTTACCTGTAGCTTTACATGTGTTTAATTAGGGTTGAAACTAAACTGTGCAGAATTACGGCCCTCCAGGAACTGGCTTTGACACCTGTGCCCTAAAGCCTGCTGTATCATATTTGAAAATGAAACTAATTGTTTAAAAATAAATGCTAAGTCATCTATCTGCATCATGTCGGTACCGGCGCTACTTTAGTAAACGCTATAGGTCATTATACGGTCATTTAAGTTGGATATAATAATGCTAAATCTATCATCAAACTTAAACAACTGCTGATCATCATTTGACAACATGTTTCGCTTTTGTGTGAAAAGTGCAGTGAGGTCCAAACATTTCATACTAAAAAAATAAGGCTAGTTATTATATAAATCTGGAAATAAACAGATTTGGGATTTTAAATAATCTGAATTAAAATGAATCCTGATTAAATCTGTTACAGATGATCTTCATTACACTGAAGCACAAGATGCATTTGGGACATTTTTAATCATTCTGAAGAACACCATCATCAGTTGTTTATTGACATCAGCCTGAGCGAGTTTATTAGTTCAATGAAAGTGGGTCATACCAAATACTAGGAAATCCTGGAATTAATTGACTTTCAGTTGTCTTGTAAATGATAAAAGACATGAGAAGGATTTACACTACCTGACAAAAGTGTTGTCGCCTTTCTAAGTTTTAGGAACAACAAATAATAACTTGACTTCTAGTTGATCATTTGGTAACAGAAGTGGCTTATATGAAAGACAAAGGCCTCTAGATTACGCTTATTTTACCAAAATAAAATATGATCATGCCTTGATTTTTAATTATTTAATTAGGACAGTAAGGTCTGACTTTGCTTAGACAAAAGTCTTGCCACTTAACAGAAATAATGTACAGTATAGAATATAAAGTCATGGTGCAGTGGAAAAAGAATCAATATTGTGTATGACTCCCATGAGCTTGGAGGACTGCATCCATACATCTCTGCAATGACTCAAATCACTTATTAATAAAGTCATCTGGAATGGCAAAGAAAGCGTTCTTGCAGGACTCCCAGAGTTCATCAAGATTCTTTGCATTCATCTTCAATGCCTCCTCCTTCATCTTACCCCAGACATGCTCAATAATGTTCATGTCTGGTGATTGTGCTGGCCAATCCTGGAGCACCTTGACCTTTGCTTTCAGGAACTTTGATGTGGAGGCTGAAGTATGAGAAGGAGCGCTTTCCTGCTGAAGAATTTGCCCTCTCCTGTGGTTTGTAATGTAATGGGCAGCACAAATGTCTTGATACCTCAGGCTGTTGATGTTGCCATCCACTCTGCAGATCTCTCGCACACCCCCATACTGAATGTAACCCCAAACCATGATTTGTCCTTCACCAAACTTGACTGATTTCTGTGAGAATCATGGGTCCATGCGGGTTCCAGTAGGTCTCCTGCAGTGTTTGTGATGATTGGGATGCAGTTCAACAGATGATTCATCAGAAAAATCTACCTTCTGACACTTTTCCAAATCATCAACTAGAAGTCAGGTTATTATTTGTTGCTCTTACAACTGGGATCCACGACAAGACTTTTGTCAGGTAGTGTAATGTGTGTGTTTTTATTGCAGCTATTTGCTTAGCTGGCACATTCTGTCATCAAAGCATTTATGGACTTAATTCTCCCAAAGTGTTTCGAGAATTAATATCATGTATCTAGTAGAACCATAACATTTTGACTTCACTTGTCTTATAAGTGATGACATGAAAAGGGTTTACAGGAACTGAAAGCTCACTTTTTAATGAGCCATTACTGAGCATACAGTGCTGATAACAACATTACCAATGCTATTGTGCAACAACATAATCAACATTGTCCTATTCTTACTAAATAAAATAAAAATGAATCTTATCCGGCAGAATTTGATTTACATGCACTATCCAAGATGTCCAATTGGTGTAAAGGGGAGATGAGTTGACATATAGCTCTATGTCACAGTATGAATCTCTCCAAAAATAACATCACACCGCAGATGAACTGCCAGGCAACCCATGACGAGTGATTTAGATGTATATGGAAACACACAGCTGTGTTTTTCTTCTTTAAACTCATTTGCTAAACATGAATATAACACTCGGGGGAAACGCTGCCAAGTAGAGCCAAAGCTCAGACGGGTAGAAACACTGTCGGAAACTGTGACCCACATCAAGTCTTTTTATATAAGAGTTTCAAGTATGAGTTGAATTGTAATGTTTGAATATCTTATTCCCAGTGGAAACGTTGATGTCCAAATGACATGAAAAAGCACGTCAAAAACATGCCAAAAATTCAAGTTTGAATATTCCATGTTCATGTCATTGACATCAAAAACATGTCAAAAATGCAAAGTAAATTTTGTCAAAATCTTGACGTCTATTTGACATCCACACATTGATGCTCTTTTGACAACCAAAATAACGACAAAAAAGCATTATAATATAAACGTTTTATTCATCTGAAAGCTTCAATTCCAAATATACATATGGATTTTGTGTCCCTACAATGCATGTAAACTACCTTGATGTCAAAATGACATCAAATTGACATCTAATATTGGCATCAAATAAATAACAGTCCTGTAATCGATATTTGCTATGTTATTTTTTTTATGCCAATGTTAGATGTCAATTTGACATCAAGGAATCAATTAACATCAAATCGATTTGCATGTTTGATGTTTTTGGACGTGTTTTTGATGTCTATTTGACATCAAGAATTTCTTAAACATCCTAAGAGTTTCCAACACACACATTTCCGAAAATTAGGTAAAGATTTGGTCATTTTTTTGAGTGATGTTCATGTCATTGACATTAAAAACATCAAAAATGCAACGCTGATTTTGTCAAAACCTTGACGTCTATTTGACATCTACACGGTTCTTTTGACTACCAAAAAAATAACAACCCAAAAGTATTATAATATAAAAGTTTCATCTGAAAGCTTCAATTCCAAATTTACACTGGTTTTGTAACCCTACAATGCATGTAAACTACCTTGATGTCAAAATGACATCAAATTGACATCTAATATTGGCGTCAAATAAATAACACATCAAAAATGATTACAGGACACGCCAATGTTAGATGCCAAATTGACATCAAGGAAGTCAATTAACATCAAATGCATTTTTAACAGTTTTTGATGTCAAATAGACATTAAAAACACGTCAAAAAACAGATCAAAAATATTTGATCTTTGTTATTGTTATTGATTGATAATTTCTTAAACATCCAACACACGCGTTCCAAAATTATGTCAAGATAGATAGTGAGAACCCAAGCAAATTATCAATACAAATGTAGTCAAAACGCACATAGAAATGCATTACTTTTCTATTAAACTGCATATGTGGATCTAATATGGCAAGTAGCCTCTTTAGCCATTTTTTTTTATGTATTAATGAAGTGCAGTCATTTTAAGGGTTCAAATATTCTATAGCAGTGGTTCTCCACACTTTTGACCACTCATTTATCTACAATAACAATTTACAATACCCATATGCCTTTTTAAATTGGTTGCATGTACTACTATATATTAAACGGGAAATTTACTCACTATTTACTCGCCCTTCAGTGGTTTCAAACCTTTATGAGTTTCTTTCTTCTGCTGAACACAAAACAAGACATTTTGAAGAAAGCTGAAAACCATTGACTTCCATTGTAGGAAAAACATGGAAGTCAATAGTTACAGGTTTCCACGTTCTTCATATTATCTTCTTTTGTGTTCAATAGATGCAAGAAACTCATAATGGTTTGAAATAAGTTCGACATCAAGGAATCAATTAACATCAAATCAATTAGCATGTTTGATGTTTTTTACGTGTTTTTGATGTCTATTTGACATAAAGATGTCCACTGGATCATTTCTTAAACATCCAACACACGCGTACCAAAATTAGGTCAAGATAGATAGTGAGAACCCAAGCAAATTTTCAAAACAAAAGTCAAAAATGCATTACTTTTCTATTACACTGCATCTGTGGATCTAATATGGCAAGTAGCCCCTTTAGCCAGCTGTTTAATGTATCATTCCCATGCAAGCGTTTGGCTCAGAGCTGCATATTTGGAAAGTGTCCTCAAGGAGCACCACTCACATGTCCGCAGTGACCCCAAACATGCCATTTTCCCACCTCGCGCTTTATTGTTAGATGAGACTTACTGTGTGTTTCAGATGAAAACAGTTATCTTGATAATCATTTATTTTCTCTTTTGTTTTGTATACCTCTAAATCAACAAAGGGCTGCACGGTGGCGCAGTGGGTAGCACGTTCGCCTCACAGCAAGAAGGTCGCTGGTTCGAGCCTCGGCTGGGTCAGTTGTGTGGAGTTTGCATGTTCTTACCGTGTTCACGTGGGTTTCCTCCGGGTGCTCCGGTTTCCCCCACAAGTCCAAAAACATGTGGTATAGGTGAATTGGGTAAGCTAAATTGTCCATAGTGTATGTGTGTGAATGAGTGTGTATGGATGTTTCCCAGTGATGGGTTGCAGCTGGAAGGGCATCCGCTGCGTAAAACATATGCTGGATAAGTTGGCGGGTCATTCCGCTGTGGCGACCCCAGATTAATAAAGGGACTAAGCCGAAAAGAAAATGAATGAATGAATAAATAAATCAACAAAATGTCTTATATTTTGAAAGAAATATAGCATTAGCACACATTAACAACAAGTTCAAAGCAATAGACAATGAAAATGAAACATATATGGGACTGTAAGACAACAGTATGAGCTTGAGAACTTAAATGATGAAGAAAAGTGAAGTTAGTTCTTCAGACAAAGAAAAACATTGTTTAAAGATGCCATTTTGGATTGTTGTGTCTAATTTAATGAATTGAACTCATTTTAAGTGTTTAAATTATTCTACAGCAGTCGTTCTCCACCTTTTTGACCCATAATTCATTCACAATATCAAATTACAATACCCAAAAGACTTATCCAATTGTTTTCATGTACTATATTAAGGAGATAGTTCACCAAAAAATGACAATTTACTCACTATTTATTTTAAAGGAAGCTGAAAACCTGTAACAACTGACTTCCTTTGTAGGAAAAACATGGAAGTCAATGGTTACAGGTTTCCAACATTCTTCAAAATATCTTCTTTCGTGTTTAACAAAGCAAGAAACTCATAAAGGTTTGAAATAAGTAAAAGATGAGTAAATGATGACCGAATTTCCATTTTTGGGTGAACTATGCCTTTTAGCATTAATTTTAATCACGTTTTTTGTAGTTTGTGTTGGAATGTTGGAAGTTTATTGTGGTCCCCTAATAAAGAAGATTAAAACTAAATATATTGCATTTAAATGATACATTTGCAATCCACGCATGTGTTTTTCTTTGTCAGTAAATCATTTGAACTACATTAGAGTAAAAACCTCACTCATAATGAATCTTTTGTAGCATACAGTTCCTATCAAAGCATTACTGTACACTTCTAAGGATGCACTAGTGTGGTAAATCACATGATGACTTACTTGTCTAGTACAAAGTAGAGGTCAAAACCCCCGTAGCAAGAGGAAGCCGCTGTCCCTTTTTCCGGCGTGAGTCCTGTATTTCCATTTGCAGTGTCCGCCAATTTGACGCAGAGCAAAACTGCTATCCTCCAAAGTCTGCACATGTTGTGAAGCACTGATTGAGTCAAACAAAAAAGCAAAAAATCTGTACTGAAAGGGAAAAAAAAAATCAAAAAGTGACCATGAGAAAAATTAAAATAAGACTCCACAGGATGCTTCTTAATCCATAATCCGTCTTGTGGAGAACTAATGTGGAAAAGGCATTGTTAAAGTGTCCTTTTGCAGCTTAATGTTTCACTGGAAAAAGTATTTTTCTTCTTCTTCACAAAAAAGTCTTAAGTCTTCTTAAGAATGGTTCTTAGTTATAAGAAGTTTCTAGAACCCACATGCACGCACATGTAAATGTGCACATGCACCCAGAAGTCTGACACACTTCTGCTCGCTTCTCCTGGATTGATGGAGTTGAGGGAGGGAGTGTGGTTGTGTGTGTGTTTATGTTTCAGAATGTGTGTGTGTTTGAGCGTGTCTTTGCCAGACAGTGCAAAATCATTCTCTTTCTCTCTCTCAGCCCCTTGACTCCAAAACAACTTTCCATCCTCTTTTTAAAAGCAATGAAGTAACCCAAGGAATGATTAGGATGGCTGTTTTTGCCATCTAGTGGTTAAAAATATAAACAGTTGAAGTCAGCAAAAAATTAAGGAGGGCTAATAATTCTTTTGCAAGTATTTCCCAAATGATGTTTAACAGAGCAAGGAATTTTTCACAGTATTTCCTATAATATTTTTTCTTCTGGAGAAAGTCTTATTTGTTTTATTTCGACTAGAATAAAAGCAGTTTTTAATTTTTGGAAAAACCATTTTATGGTCAATATTATTAGCCCCCGTAAGCAATATTTGTTTTGGATTGTCTACAGAACAAACCATCGTTATACAATGCCTAATTACCATATTTAAGCTGAATACTAGTATCTTGAAAAAAATATCTAGTCAAATCATGACAAAGATAAAAGAAATCAGTTATTAGAAATTAGTTATTAAAACTATTGTTCATGATTAATCATACAAAAGGGAACATTTACTCACCCTCAAGATGTTCCCAACCATTATAAGTTTTTTTTTTATTAACCCAAAAAACATTTTGTAGAAAACCTCAAATACTAACATCCATTGCAGTGGTAAAAATACTATGGAAGTCAATAGCAGTTTCCAGCAATGTTCGAAATATCTTCTTTTGTGTTCAACCAAAGAAAGAAACTCAATCAGGTTTATAACAAAGACAGACATGCATGGAGCACCGCTGCACTTTTTAGACTCTCTTGCATTGGACGTCAGAAATCAGGTGTGGCACCAGCAGGCTGCGTGACCTTTGACCTGACCTCTTTTAAGGGTCAGGGGGTGACACGGTGGCTCAGTGGTTAGCACTGTCGCCTCACAGCAAGAAGGTCACTGGTTCGAGTCCCGGTTTGGTCTGTTGCACTTCTATGTGGAGTTTGCACGTTCTCCCTGTGTTTGCGTGGGTTTCCTCCAGGTGCTCCGGTTTCCCCCACAGTCCAAACACATGCGCTTTAGGTGAATTGAATAAACTAAATTGGTCGTAGTGTATGAGTGTGTGTGTGTGTGTGTGTGTGTGAATGCGTGAGTGTATGGGTGTTTCTCAGTACTGGGTTGCAGCTGGAAGGGCATCCGCTGCGTAAAACATTCCTTCCATTGTGGCGACATGGCCCTGATAAATAATGGGACTAAGCCAAAGGAAAGGAAGAATTAGTTATATTACTTATTAAATTATCCAATAATTATATTTTATTAATGTCTACCCCTACCCCAACACTAAACCCAACCCTCACAGTAATGTAAAAACAGTAATTACAACGGGTTTCCTTAATATTATTTAATAAATAACCCATTAAATTGCATTTTATTAACATCTACCCTCATTCCAACCCTAACCCCAACCATCACAGTATGTAAAAACAGTAATTCTACAGAGTTTCATTCATATTATGTAATAAATTACCCATTAAATTGTATTTTATTAACGCCAACCCTCACAGTAATGTAAAAATAGTACTTATTGTTTTACAGTGTCACAAAAAGGATCCTATATTGATGTGCATATCCACAGCTGTATCCCTTCTAGACTTTACCGGAGTTCGCACTTACATACTGTTAAGGGGGGGAAGGGCTCTTACACTGTTAAACTTTGCTGCAAATTTACAGTTATGTTTCCCAGTGATTGGCTGCAGGTGGAAGGGCATCCGCTGCGTAAAACATATGCTGGATAAGTTGGTGGTTCATTCCGCTGTGGCGACCCCAGATTAATAAATGGACTAAGCCAAGAAGAAAATGAATGAATGAATGAGTAAATACTAAAAAATAAAGGATTTGTACTGCTATAGTACTGCTATAGTGTAAAATGTAAATAAATTACAGCAAAAGTACTGTAAAAATTGCCATACTGCAAAACCTAAATGTGATAAAGGGCATTTAACCATAAAAAGAAGTTGCGGTAAGGCTATTTTACTGTAAAATGAAATTGCAGTAGGGTCCTGCTACTGTAAAACATTTACAGGCAAATTACTGTAACAATGTTGCCAGTAAGTTACCACAAAAATACAATGTCTAACAGTGTAGCTTGAGTAAGCTATAAAGTACATTCTGACCAGAACTAGCCAGTTAACTTGGATCTACTTTAAAGCCTGGGATATGCCAAGCCAACACCAAAGAAATAGCATCGATGAAAACCACCTTGCATCGGCCGTTTACAATTAGAGAGCTCTTTAGGTTTTAATAGTATGTCTCCATTGACTTCCGTTCATTCATAACTACAGAGCTCTTGAATTGAACTCGTACCTTGAGTAAGTTGTCACTAATAACTCAAATTACAGTTTGAAAACAGAAAGAGAAATCTTTAATGTAATCCTCACTAGTAACAACTCCAATTAGAAAGCTCTTTAAGTCAATTCTTAGAGTAAAATACAACTAGAGCTCTCGAATTACCATTTTAGTAAAAACCTACATTAACAATGTTCAGTTGCAGAGCTCTTCAATTCAACTAGTAACAATTAAATTATAGATCTCTCTAATTGGTATTCTTAGTAGTTAAAACTGAATTAGAGAGCTCTGTAATTGTATTCTTACTAGTAACAAATTAATTAATGAGCTTTCTAATGGGAATTAGTACAAATAATTATATTAAAGAGCTATGGAACCGCAGCTTAAGAATGCAGTCACACTGCACTTTTCGCCCCATAGACTTCCATTCATACGCACGCGAATGCGACAGACTGGAAACACAAACTCCTGCGACAGGTTTGGCAGTTCTCTTGCTGCGTCCCAATTCGCATACTTATACTACGCCCTAAAAGTATGTACTTTTTTTGTGAAGGAAAAATATATACTTTTGAGTGTGTAACAGAAGAGTATGTAAGCGTTGAGACATACTACTTCCTCATTAACAGATCTTTATGTTGCTGAGTTATGAGCCCTGTCAATACCCACACATCATCCACATTTCTTTCATATTTAATTTCCTACCTTATTGGAGAAGCAGCAGCAGGTTAATCTCCCATTCACGAGTCTTTCATGCAGAGAAATCTCCCCAGGTCTTTGGATAATTATGCATTCAGACGTTAATGTCCAAACACGTCTTTATATAAGTTCAGTATTGTTGTTGCAGATGAATTATAACACAGAAAACGCGGTTTAAATATTTTCCAGTTGGCTAGATATTAAGTCATACAAACATCTTTACCGAAGCCTCTCTACTTGCGCGTCCGCCATGTTTGTAGTTTACTTACACTTTTCACCTGCGTTTGTAGTTCTAATAGAATTCACGTCCAACGCGCAATGTACTGTGGGTAATATCAGCGATTAGAGTATGGACCAATACGGACGCTTCTACACTTAAATTGTTTTACCGGAAATAGTATACCATCCGGGAACCTTTGGCATACTCTTTTCAACATACTACGATTTGGGACATACTAATTCTATTTTCAAATACTATTTAGGACGGATAGTATGCGAATTGGGACGCAGCACGTGTTGGAAAGTTTAAGCTTGGTGAACTCTGACCTGTGAAATCGCATCACGTGACTGCGTGAGACTAATCGAAGATGAAAACATGACCTCTCTGGACAGAAATTTCAAATATGAACCAATCGCTCAATTTTTTTTTTATGTCTAATAATCTCGTTTAATCCCGCTCCTTTTTTTGCATTGCCGTATGACAGAATTTTGCACTCACAAACTCTGTGACCGCAGCTTCACTAGAAACTACGATTAGAGAGCTCTTTAGATTTTGCTAGCATGTCTCCATTGACTTCCATTCATTTTAACTACAGAGCTCTTGAACTGAACTTGTACTATAAAGTTCTCACTAATATTAACTCAATTTCCAGTTAAACAGAAATACTAACAACTCCAATTAGAAAGCCAAGTCTATTCTTATACAACAAGAGAGCTCTAATTACCATTTTAGTAAAAACCTACATTAAAGAATGTTCAATTGCAGATAATTCAATTAGTACTAGTAACTATTACATTTTAGAGCTCTCTCATTGAAATTCTTACTAACAAAATAAGAATTAGAGCTCTAATTAAATAAATAAAAAAAAAAACGCTGCAATTGCATTCTTACCAGTAACATCTCTAATTGGAATCAGTGCAAATAACTACATTAAAGAGCTCTGAAACAGCATTCTTACTAGCAGAAAGTAATTTAGAACGCTCTCTAATCTTAATTAATACTAGTCAAACCAATAGAGAGCTCTCATAGGCTAACAATACTTACAACTGTGGGTGGTTTATATGTGAGGCGCAAGCATTAGCTGCGATGCTAATGTGCTCGCAGATTTGAATTAAAAAGCTAGTAATTAGTTTGATAGCCTTGATATAGGATTAAACGGTCATTTTACAGACTGAAATCATGCTATACAATAAAAATAAAAAAAATCTATATATATAAAAAAAAAATTTAAATAATAATAATAATAATAATAAATAATAATAATAATAATAATAGAGAGAGCAAAACAGAAGCTTAGAGCTACAAACAACCAGACAGTAGCATTATAGCCAATTTTGCTTCTGAAAAAGTAATTGACTTTAAAAACACAATTTACCAACTCTTCGTTTGCTAATTTATGAAAATGGCTGCCCACCATTCAAGTCAACTAATCTGTGCATGTGATGGTATAAAGTCAAATTTTCTAAACAAAGATTACAATGCATAGAGATTTTAATCTTGCAAAACCAAGTACAAACATGTTTTCAATCGTTGGAATCATTTTTCAACAGCACTATAGGCACAGTCGAAGCTGGGGTCATCTGGATTAAACACATTAAATGTGCACGTGCTGTAATCATACTCCACAATGCAGCCTTCTGTTTGGTTTACCACTGTACCCATCCTGCAACAACAACAACAACAACAACAACATTACTTCAGGTGATTTTAAAAAAAAAAAAAAAAAAAAAAAAAAAGTTATTTACTCATCCTTCACTTGTTCTAAACCGGGTTAAGTTTCTCTTCAATTGAACACATGAGAACACAATTGTGAATAATGTTGACGTCCTGCAGCCGTTGACTTCCATAGTATTTTCCTCCCACTACGGGCATCAAGGGCTATCAGTTTCCAACATTCTTTAAAATATCTTGTTCAACTGAAACTCAACTCGCACACTATACACATGCAACAGCATAGTATATGCATGTAGTGTCATCCCTAATGGAACACTAACGTTCACCAAGCAGAAATACAAGCCGTTTCCCTGATGACATTTGCCAAATTAGTTTAATAAACGACCAAATAATACCTGCTATAAGTATAACTGCATACACAATCAGGAGGCAGTATAAAAAAAATAAAATAAATAAAAACCACTCATAGGAGAATTCTGCTTTCACAATCCAAAATAAATAATCCAACATCAGTGCCCAAAAGCTCCGCCCCTTCCGCTACATGAGCAAAGCCGCGACTGTTCAGTGCGTGAAGGGTCCAACATTACACTTCATTTTAACGGTTGAATAGGTGCATTATCCGGGTATTTAAAGTGCACTTATTCAACCGTTAAAATGAAGTGTGGAATGCACTACTTACACTATTTATACTACAAAGTGGCATAGAATAGTGCACAAGTATGCGATTTGGGGCACACCTATTGACTTCCATAGTATTTTCTTCCCACAAAGGGCATCAATGGCTATTGGTTTCCAACATTCTTTAAACATCAGGTGTTCAACAGAACAGAAACTCAAAACTTTGTACCACTTGAAGGCAAGTAAATTGATTTTTGGGTGAACCATCCCTTTAAAACATGTTTGCGCACTTAATACATTAAGCACACTGTTCACAAAGGGAAAAAAAACACCATACACGTGATTTTAAAGACTTCTCTCCAAATTTGAGAACAAGAATGTTAAATTTCTTTTACGTTTCGCAGCATGACAGCTCAGTGGAGGAGCAATCACATTGGATGCATTTGCCGTTTGTCCAACTGCTTCCAATTGGATGACTGGAATTATCTGTGATATCCATACAGCTCGTTGCTCCTGTTTAAATAAGTCAATGAATGAGCATACATACAATTCAAAGCAGCAAAATGTTGACTAATACTATACTGAATAAATGTAACGGTTTGTTTGGCTATAAACATGTTTGGCTGTGATCGTGTGTGAGTTTATTTACCTGGATCTAGAGGTTCAATAAAACAGGATCCACTCAGAGAGACAAAGGCGCAAACTATTAGAACCAAAGTCAATGACGCCTGTTAAAAAAAAAAAGGTTACAAACCAGCAAACCATAAATAATACACAACAGTATATGTTTATTTAAGTCTACGTTGATTACTCAAATTATTGAACTCACCATATTTGGAAGTTCATCAAAAACACAAGTGTGATGAGCTGCAGTTTTTACCACATTTAAACCCGCGGTGCCAAACTCAGTTCCTGCAGTTTAGCTTTAACCATAATTAAACACACATGATCATACTCATCACACTAATTGACTAATTAATGACAAACGAGAGACGGTTTGTCTTAAAACAACCCGTTATTTCTTTATATTTAACATGAACGAACAGATCTAGATAGGGTAGGAAAAATCTAGCAAACATTTATAATTGTTTAATGGTTGAAATGTTGCTGGTAGATGAAACAATCACATTATTTAGATATAATGTACTACTTTTAAAAACGTAGTAAAATGAATACATGAACATTATTAGTTCTGCTGTTATTTATAAATTCCAGTATTTATGATGTACAATGAGGAGTTCTCATGGCACTCTCAATGTCCCTTCAAGAGTTCACGCTTTGATAATGCTCGACTATGATGGCAGGTTTGGCATGCTGTCCCAGGAGAGAACCCTGAGCTCGGAGATAGATGAGCCCAAGGTTTCCGCCTGGTCAATGAGCATTAGGAGGGATACGAGATCAGGTATTTCTCGAGAGCCCCCCTTAGGTTTCTAATTCGGTATGTGTGTGTTAAGTGCTTGTGACTGTTATTACAATTCGTTTATGTACATGTTTTTAGATTGTGGGAGGAAACCGGAGTACCCAGGGAAAACCCACGCGAACACGGGGAGAACATGCAAACTCCGCTCAGAGATTACCAACTGGCTCAAATAGAACTTGAACCTTTGGCCCTCTCGTTGTGGTGCAGCAGCGCCAGCCACCGTGTCGCCCGATCATAAAAATTGAGGGGGGGGGGGGGGGGGGGTCCAAAATTGAAGATAGGGAATGAAATTTAGGCAGGATATTTATAGTAGTTCGTAATGATCTGATAGGTTAGCTAATGATTAGCGATAATGATCAGCTGTAGTCGATTATATCACGTGCTCCTCTCAAATTAGTTTGTGAAACTTCACAATGTGAACTAAAATCATCACTATCCTTACCAGCAATGTTGAGGAAAGTTACTTTTGAAAGTAATGTAGTACAATATTGAGTTACTCCCCAAAAAAGTAACTATTTTTTTTCAATTCATCTTTATTTCTATAGCGCAATGTAGATTGTGTCAAAGCAGCTTCACATAGAAGATTATAGTGAATTGAAATGGTGTCAGTTCAGTTTTAGAGTTCAAGTTCAGTTCAGTGTGGTTTAATTTTCACAGTTGCATAGTTGCATTACTTAGTTACTTTTTATGGTAAGTAATGGGTTACGTTACTTTTGCATTGCTTTTTTCTGACCTGGCTGAGGCTTGATCTCTTTCAGAACCTGCAGTGTATTTTTCTTCTTTTAAAAAAAAAAAAAAAAAAAAAATGGAGCTCTGCAATTAACAATGCACAACAACGCAACCTACACCTTCATTTGCCTTAAAAATATATCAAAACAATAATAATGTAGGATAATCTTATCTTGAGAACTTCCTGACCCTGGAGCTATACATGCCGTATATATACAGATTAATGAAAGTGTAAAGCAATGTGTTTGCTACTTTTGTACTTTTTGTCTTGTTAGTTGCGTAAAACCACTGTCCATTGAGACAATCTCCTTTTTCCCCTTTCTTTGATCCGTTCAGAATAATGAGAATACTTCCTTCGCAGAAATGTAAGGCTCTGCCATCTTGGTTTCTGTCTGTTCCTGCATTCTGTCATTGAGTGCGGGATTCAATGAGACTGTTGATTTTAATTCAGCTATTTATTTTTTATAAGCTAATTAAACTAAAAACTAACTTGCATTACATTTTCAAAAAAGTAACTCAAATATTCATTCATTCATTTTCTTTTCGGCTTAGTCCCTTTATTAATCTGGGGTCGCCACAGTGGAATGAACCGCCAACTTATCCAGCATATGTTTTACGCATCGGATGCCCTTCCAGCTGCAACCCATCACTGGGAAACATCCATACACACTCATACACTATGGACAATTTAGCTTACCCAATTCACCTGTAACGTTACCGCATGTCTTTGGACTTGTGGGGGAAACCGGAGCACCCGGAGGAAACCCACGCGAACATGGGGAGAACATGCAAACTCCACACAGAAATGCCAACTGACCCAGCCGAGGCTCGAACCAGCGACATTCTTGCGATTGTGCTACCCACTGCGCCACCCCTAACTCAAAATTTATTACTTAATTTTTTTAAAGTAATGTGTTACTTTACTCGTTACTTAGAAAAGTACAATTATTATGTAACTCGTGTTAATTGTAATGCGTTACCCCCAGGGCTGGATTAACCAATGGGCATTATGGGCACAGGCCCAGGAGCTTGTGTGCACTTGGGGCGCTGCGAGGGGGGAAAATGCCAATTTCGGAGTGTCTATTTAGGCTAAGTGCAAATAGCGCACCTCGTTGGAATAAGCTATTTGCACAATTTCTGCTCACCACTGTCTTTATAATCAAGTTGACCTATGCTGTTTGCCTACTTTTCATCACAAAGAGAGTAACGTTACAGAAAATACAGGGAGAGGAGGGAGACAATATGGAATCATTATTAAGTGCGTGTCTTATGGAAGACTCAGATTCATAGAACTGGACTGGAAAGGCATTATGTGTTATAGACCATTTCAATGATGTCATGTCATTGGCCCATGAACATTTCCTGCTTGTTATCAAACCATTTTATAACTGTAACAAGAGGCAATTCAATCATAACTTAATGTTAAAACATCTGTCATGACATTATTTATCAATATGTGGCTCTTTTTGGGTTCTCGGAAGCTATAGAAATTAAAAATGTAAAACAGGAAATGCGTTGGGACCGTTGTTTTTGTTTACATCCCTCAAAATGGTCTATATGCCAATAATATGCTTTATAAGTTTGTAGAAGTTATATATTAAAAATACTCTTTATATATATATATATATATATATATATATATTAGTACTGCCTCAGTGAACAAGTATACTAAAAACCATTTATTTTCACTAGTTTTATTATTATTATTATTATTATTATTAGTATTCAAATTGTGCTTTTTAAATGCTTTAAATATAAGTTAAATCTTTGTAGACTATGAATATATGTACTAAATATAATTTATTTTAAAAATACAGGCAATTCATTATAATTTCATTTTATAAAAATTGTATTATATTATTCTTATTTTTTAATTTAACTATAGGGCTGCGGCCGGGTAGATGGCCCTACAAGACAATGTGCCCAAGGGCCTCTGAATTCTTAATTTGGGCCTGGTTACCCCCAACACTGCTTACCAGTGCCTGAATTCGTGCACATGACCTACTTTTATTTACTTTATTAATTCAATTTATCAAGAACAAGAGGTATTATATATTCAAATAGTTTTCTGACAGACAAAAAAAAAAAAAAAATAGACATTAACAAGAATTTAAATATTTTCAGAGCATTACATGTTTGCAATGCTTTGTTTTTTATGTTTTTTTCTAAAAGATTCAAATACAATTTGAAGTCATTTTTAAAATGGGACAAGTATGGTTTACATTGAGCCCACTTTTCTTATGTATATGACATTTTCCTAACATAATATAACATAAATTTAAAAATATGTTTTCGGGGCAGCACGGTGGCTCAGTGGTTAGCACTGTTGCCTCACAGCAAGAAGGTCACTGGTTCGAGTCCCGGCTGGCCCAGTTGGCATTTCTGTGTGTAGTTTGTATGTTCTCCGTGTTGGCGTGGGTTTCCTCCGGGTGTTCCATTTGCCCCCACAGTCCAAACACATGCGCTATAGGTGAATTGGATAAGCTAAATTGGCCGTAGTGTATGAGTGTGTGTCTGAATTTGAGAGTGTATGGGTGTTTCCCAGTGCAGCTGGAAGGGTATCTGCTGCGTAAAACATATGCAGGAATAGTTGGCGGACCATTCCGCTGTGGTGACCACTGATAAATAAGGGACTAAGCTGAAGGAAAATGAATGAAAAAATATTTTGTCCTTTACAATTCAAGTTCTCATTATCAGTATAAAACAAACCAAATAAATACATTTCTATCTTATGCCGCGGTCACACTAGAGTTTGTGCGTGCAAAATTCTGTTGTATAGCGCTTCAAAAAGGGGCGGGATTAAACAAGATTAGATGTTAAAAAAAAGTGGTCCATATTTTAAATTTCTGTCTTCAATTAGTCTCACGCAGTCACATGAAGCGATTTCACAGGTCAGAGTTGTAATATAGGATTAAATGGTTTTATTTTACAGATTAAAATCACAGCCGATTCGAATGTTATCACTTGATTGAATGGGTGTTATCAGTGGTTATCAGCTGATAAGATATGGGCCAGTAAGGGCCTTCAGCGCCTACTGGTACGCTCAGAAGGCTGTAATCATCCATCCACATGGTTAATCAGCTATAGATCACATACGGCTGCAACCAGAAGCTAACGAGAATTATTTATATTATTTATTAAATTTCCCATTAATTGTATTTCATTAACGTCTACCCCAATAGTTACAGTACATTTAAACAGATCTGGAGTCTTCTCTACTAGTATAGCTGATTAACCACGAGAATTATTTAGTTTATTTATTAAATTTCCCATTTATTGTATTTTATTAACGTCTACCCCTACCCTAAATCCAACCGTCACAGTAATGTAGAAACAGATCTGGAGTCTTCTCTATTAGCTTAGCTGATTAACCATGTGGATGGATGATAACAGCCTTCTGAGCCTACCAGTAGGCACAGAAGGTCCTTGCTGGCCCATATGAATCAGCTGATAACGCCCATTCAATAGAGTTATAACGTTTGAAGCAGGCCAAAATCATGCTATAAAATTAAAAATAAAACTTGAATTGAGGCAGAGCAAAACATAAGAGCTACAAACAACCAGACAGTAGCATTACAGCTAATTTTACTTCTGAAAAAGTAATTGACTTTGAAAACGCGCTTTACCAACTCTTCATTCACTCATTTATGAAAATGGCTGCCCACCATTCAAGTCAACTAATCTGTGCATGTGATGGTAAAGTCAAATTTTCTAAACAAAGATTACAATGCATAATGAGATTTAATCTTGCAAAACCAAGTACAAAAAGAACAAACATGTTTTCAATCGTTGGGAATCATTTTTCAACAGCACTATAGGCACAGTCGAAGCTGGGGTCATCTGGATGAAACACTTTAAATGTGCACGTGCTGTAGTCATACGTCACAACACAGCCTTCAGTATGGTTTGTCACGGTAGCCATCCTACAACAGCAAAAACAACATAGCTTCAGGGGTGAAAATAAAAACATATGTTTGACACAACTACATGTCTGTTATCACAGATAGAACAAGCAGTCCAGTGTGATCCACTGTGGAAATACTACACTTCAAAAGAATATACACTGAAGTGTGAACTATGATTTTAGACACTTATTTTTGCAAATAAATTGATGTCAAACAATTAGTAGAGCACATTTTGATCCACTAATGCAGAGTTCAGACTGCACACTTCTCAAAGTAGTCGTTTCACAGATGTTTTCACACTGCATGACTATCTGGGCTAGTGTTCCGTCGCTGCTGTGTTTACACTGCAAGATGGATCAGCGACAGGGGGTTTCACACTGCATGACTTTATAATAGGAAGAATCGCCAACAACTTTGTCTCGGTGAGACATGACAACAACATGAGGTCACAATATATATTTTGTTATTAACTACATAATGAGAAAGGAGCCTTTAGTGGGGTAGAAAATGTACTTATTTTGCTCACCTGGCTTTTTAAAGGAATTAGCGATTTCAACTTTTTCGGCCCGGATGAGATATTGCTCAGATGACACGTCAAACAGACACGGGTGCTCCTGCCAAATTTCCACTAGTTTTTTCCTTTTATTTCTTGGGTACAAATAAACTGAAAATGAGCGCTTTGAACTTCTCCCCCAACCTCCTGCAGATACCCACAATAGTGGATGCTGCTCTCTCATTGGCTGTAGGTTTTAAAAAAAAAAAAAAAAAAAAAGCTTATGTTTTTTCAATCAGAACACATTTCACTCATCGACAGGTTCAGATATTTAGCATGCCAAATATCTCATTAGTGTCGGCGACTTGAACGATTTGCCTGTTATTTCAAGCATTTGTCTGAGATTTAAAACCTGTCGGGGAGTTCATGCAGAATCATGCAGTCTGAACTCGGCATTAGTTTATTCATAATCATTTAGATTGGTTAAACAAGAACCATATGTGATAACTTATGCAAGTCTACACAAAAAAAAAAAAAAAATTCTGCTTGTTCAAACTAATTTAAAATGAGTTGAAAAACACCACAATTCTTAAGGTTTTTTGGGGAAACCTTAATTTGTTTTGTTCAATCCACTTAAGTTTGTTAAAAAAAGAAAAAAAAAAAAGAAATAATAATAATAATTTGATTTGTGTTGGGACATGAAAATTGTGGGGATTTTATTTTTTATTAAACAGTGTATATTTTTGTAACAAGGAAGTTAAAATTATTAAGTGAGATGTAAACTGACCTTATACTTGATTAGGCATGCTAATCAACACATTATAAGTGTACTTTAAACAAGAAAAATAGAAACCATTTAAAACTTAAATGTAAAAAAAAAAAAATAATTAAAAAGGTACCAATAAATAAATAAATAAATAAATAAATAACAAAGTGATCATGAAAGTTTCACAAGACTGCCTTTCAGTATAATACACTTAAGTGGTCTAAATAGATCTTCTAGTAATTTAAACTAATTTTAAATAGATAGTTAACCCCACCAGATTGTCATCATGTACTCATTCTAAACCGGTTTAAAAGTTTCTCTTCACTTGAACAGAAGAGAAAACAATTGGGAGTAATGTTGACATCCTGCAGCCATTGACTTCCATAGTATTTTCCTCACACTACAGGCATCAAGGGCTATCAGTTTCCAACATTCTTTAAAACCTAAAGTTTTGAGTTTAACAAGATAACACTTTAAGGTGAATAAATTTCGATTTTTGGGTGAACTATTCCTTTAAAACATGTTTGCGCATTCAATATATTAAGCACACTTCTCACTAAGGAAATCCATACATATGCACTAACAGATTTTAAAGACTTCTCTTCAAATTAAACAAATTTCTTTTACGTTTCGCAGCATGACATTTCAGTGGAGGAGCAATCACATCGGAAGCATTTGCTGTTTGTCCAACTGCTTCCAATTGGATGACAGGAATTATCAGTGCTATCCTTACAGCTCGTTGCTCCTGTTTAAACAGTCAATGAGTGAACACACACACACACACACACACACACACACACACACACACACACACACACAATTCAATGCAGCAAAATGTTGACAAATTCTGTTGAATAAATGTAACTGTTTGTTTGGCTATAAACATGTTTGGCTGTGATCGTGTGTGAGTTTATTTACCTGGATCTAGAAGTTCAATAAAACAGGAATCACTCAGAGAGACAAAGGCGCAAACTATT
>CAIGQV010019087.1:3918202-3947623 GCA_903798115.1 Danio jaintianensis
TGTGTGTGTGTGTGTGTGTGTGTGTGTGTGTGTGTGTGTTTATTTACCTGCTTTTTGAAGTTTGAAAAAACAGTAAGAATCACTCAGAGAGACAAAGGCACACAGTATCAAAACCAGAGTCAACGATGCCTGTAAAAAGTATGTAAAAGACAGTCAAAACAGTAAATATGCATGCATAAATTCTGTATTGATCAGTAATTATTGAACTCACCATCTTTTAGAAGTTGAGCACAGATGCAGGTCTGATGAAATGCAGTTTTTAAGCAGATTGTGTCTATTTAAACTAAGCAGATAAGGGGCGGAGCACCTCATTTTAACCCAAACTGTTCATTAGTTTTACTTTATTGACTTCAACTAGTCTCTGGACTTTTGCACTCTGTTGCAGCAAAATGCTTTTCAGGTTTTCAATGCAAACATAATGGCCTCTCATGGTCAGCTCTTTATGGATACACTGTTGACTATTTGAGTACATGCTATATACATTTACATCGTGTGAATGTTTAACTTGTGACTGTATGGTTGTTTCTTACTGAATGTGTGGCAAATTGTGAAATCCTTATCTAAAGCCAAACATTTTCATCGCTGTTTCATCATCTCTTAACAACAGATGTTTCCTGATCTTCTTTCATATTTCTCAATTATGTTATGATTGTGAAATATTAAACCCCCCACACAAAACTTTTAACTTAAATAATTCATAACAAACCTAAAATAATAAATAAAAAGCAGCATGCCTCAAAGCATATCATATTGCTCTCTCTCTAGTAAATGTGATTTTTTTTTTTAAGGGTACTTTTAAATAGCCTACTATTTTACTTTTTAATATCACTGTTTGTTTTGTGCAATTTGTTCATTGTAATTAAATAAGGTTGTGTTAATGGGACGGCATATGCCGGAAGAAAAGGAGTGAGTCAGACCTGTTTTTGAACACCTAGCCTTGGCTATATTTTTATTTAAAAATCCTCTTTTTGAAACTAATTTCGTTTGTTATAAATTGTATCTTTATTTTAATGTATGTAATTTGTAGTTATCTACAAAATAAACAAGAAGAATAGCCTAAATATTAGAGGTGAAAGTGCGTCCAGGGCCAAAAAAAAAAAAAACCACGACGGCATGTCAAGTCAAGTCAAGTCAAGTTTATTTATATAGCACTTTTCACAATGTAGATTGTGTCAAAGCAGCTTAACATAGTTCTAGTAAAGTCCAGATTTCAGAGTCATGTATTGTCAGATTTTGTCAATAAATAAATCTTGGCTACTTTTGTCATTATGATAAGTGTTTTTTAATTAATTAAAATATTTGTAAAATATGCATAGGTTAAAAATTTTACTTGAGCATAAAGCAGCAACCAATAACATAACATCATAGTTTTACCTGCAGTGCTTATGTAAGACGTTGATCTGCTCCAAATTTACACACATATGCTATATTTCATTTATAACACAGCAAACTTGACATAACAGACAGATCATCTTTAAAACCAAATTGCAAAAAGGTGTTTTATAGTAAGTTGAAAGGGAAAGCAAACTTCATCCCAAAGCACTATTTATAATATAGTATACTACTCGTGGTCGTGAAATTCAAAAGCGTAAAACGTGTGAGCATGCATTCAAAGAGGGCGCCTTCTATATTCATTGCGCTCGAGAATAAGCATTACAACTGTAGCACGTATCCGCTTCATTCAGGAGGGTTTGAAAAAACAGACTCGACTCTGGGAGTCGATTCCTGTCCTGGAGTCGATTGTGGTACTAGGTCCATTGAGAGTCGAGGAATCGACTCTTTTGGAGTCAATTCCCCATCCCTAGTGTCAGCATAGCGGCAGATTCAAAAACATCCTATGCTAATGGGGAGAAATGGTCACTAATGGGCGGGGCTTTCCCCCACTGATGACATGTACAACGGGAGAATGTCAATCAAAGTGTTTCTGCAGACTGTTTTTATCAAGTGTGATTATAAAAAATAGAATTAATGAATTTTTACCATTAGAAGCTGGTTATATTCACATACTGTTGCCACACAACTGTGTTTAAACCCCTTATTAAAGTGATTTTTGCATAATAGGTGCCCTTTAAATTATTAAAACTTCTCACTGACAAATTGGTAAAACTTAATGGTTTTAATTTTAGTGGCAAATTAAAAGGATTTGGGTCAACTTTGTGATTCTTAAATAGTACTTTAATATTTTATAAAATTAGTGTTGTTCTAAACATACCTAACAGTGTATATACTGTGTGTGTGTGTGTGTATATTATAAATTAATGTTACACTGAATTAGTGGGTGTCTTGTGCAAATTATGATAATAATATTGTATAATGTGTAATCACTATTTTTTTTATTTCCATACAATACAATAAGGAGAAAAATAGCGCTGCATCTGACAGCATGTTACCATATTTATTAATTTAAATATTTTTTATATTAAAAAAATGAACTTAAGGGCTACGGTGGCGCAGTGGGTAGCACAATCGCCTCACAGCAAGAAGGTCGCTGGTTCGAGCCTCGGCTGGGTCAGTTGGCATTTCTGTGTGGAGTTTGCATGTTCTCCCCGTGTTTGCGTGGGTTTTCTCCGGGTGCTCCGGTTTCCCCCACAAGTCCAAAGACATGCGCTATAGGTGAATTGGGTAGGCTAAATTGTCCGTAGTGTAGACCTTTCAAAAGTAGTAGAGAGTAGTGAGTATCACGATGTAAAAAGCTGATGCGTTTACATGTAATTTGTGGATGTGTGTAAACGTAACATTCTGTAGTGCATCTAGTTATTGCCCAGCAGGCACACAACGTCATAAGATTTTAATATTAGGCTAGATTTAGGTTGTGACGTCAGGTGACCAAAATTCAATGTCTAGCCAGCGTCTAAGGGCAACGTTATTTTGATGTCCAATAACGAAATCAAATGACATTGATATTTGGTTGATTTTTAGGTTGTGTTAGAAAGTGACCAAAATCCAACGTCGAGCCAACATCTTAAACCAACGTCATATTGACGACAAATAGTGATATTTATTCATCATGTATGGCAACTAAAATCCAACGTCTGACAGACGTCATAGTGGTAAAGTCCACACAACATCAAGCTATAACATCATTAGACGTTGATATTTGGTTGGTTTTAGGTTGGACGTTGGACGTTGACCTGACGTTGGGTTCTGACGTCAACACGATTTTTATTTCCAAACAAAATGCAATGTCCCCACGACATTGGGGTACAACGTCAATCTGACGTCATGTTGACGTCTTGTGCCTGCTGGGTGTTTAAGGTCATTTTGGTCATCATACAGTAAACATCCGTCATCTTCTCATCAGTGACATGCATCTAAACAGTCTCTGGGTCATTGCGTGTGAAGATTTTGGACATCTTCTTGGACACTTTTAATGCTTCCAAAGAGTTTGCTGCAATTATAAATCGCTCATGTCTTGAGGTTGTTCATTATGATGTGATTTACTTTCTATGTGTGATTTGATTGGACAGGAATCACAGGACCGATTTTTCTAATCCCCAAAGACAAGAAAAAATAAAGTAGTGACGGCAGATTTAAGGAAAGTAGTGGAGTAAAAGTACCAATACTGCACTAAAAATGTACTCAAGGGAAAGTAAAAGTACACATTTATAAAACTACATAGTAAATTACAATTCCTGAGAAAAACTACTCAATTACAGTAATTTGAGTATTTGTAATTGGTTACTTTACACCACTGATGCTACTAGTAGTGAAAGATGACTTCACTTTCGTCATATTGTATGTTTTCTTGCACAGCTGGATGTTGAACTCATGAAAAATAATTGTTTGCATTCATTGGAAGCCTTCTTTGATAGGTTATTTTCACAATTTATGATGGCATAGCAGTCAAAATAAGACAAATGAGTTCATGTTTGGGACAATACTGGACCTTTTATCAGTGGGGGGGTGGGTCTTTTGAACCACCCAAACCCCCCCCTGGCTACGGGCCTAATGTAGTAGGCTAACAATGGTTTTTGGCACACTGTTTACCGTTTGTATAGCGTTTTCCTATTAGCAAAACCTTGGCTGATTCGTAGTATGGTACTCAGAATCAGACCCTTTTCATCTTAAATCCCTGAAAGTTTTTAATATTTAGATTTATTTTTAAGTGTATGTATATTTATATGTATTTATGTATGTATTATAGCATCCTTGCATCAAATTATTATTAAAAATGCCTCACACATTTTTTTTTTTCTGAAAGTCTCGATAACATCATTGAGTTTAGTTTTTCTCGTATTATTTCAGCAAATGGGATTGTAAAAAAAATATTTGTTGTACTCTCCCATTCACTGCGCTCTATGATGACTTCCACTAAAGAGAAACCCGGAAATGTGAAAAGGGCACAATGACGTCAGAGCAGCAGTGTACACGCAGACTCAAGTTTCCGGAATTAACGCGCATGCGCACAAGCAGTCTGAACTGTTGCTCGGTAACTACCGGGAATTAGCGGCTTTTCTCCACCAAATTTGAACCACAGTCTGTACCAGGGGAATTAAAACCCCGCATAGATGTGTTCACCGGGAGGATTTCAATTCCTGGATTTCTGAATTGTCAAATCTCCGAGGATGGGTCTTAAATGGGGGCATCCGTCCCAGATGTAGCCGAACGGTGAGAACATATGCCTGCGTTCACACACATATTTTAAATACTCAAACGATAAACACACCTGACAGCGTTTTAGTCAGCACAGTCTACCTCTACACGACCTTAAAGACATATATGTCACTGAAAACGGGATATTTGTTTGTCAACGAAGCTGTTCTCGGCCTGGGAAGCGCACAGCTGATTATTAAACGTTAACAGTGGCCGTGTTTCAAAAGCTAGCGAGCTGCCCTACCTAGACAGCATCTTAAAATCTCAAATAATGCGATTTTAGAACGACGTAAATGCAACCTAGTTAGGCTACCGACTAACTGAGTTGGTTTTATTCCTTCGGACTTAATCTTTAATAATATAATTTCAGGAAAGTATTGTTTGCAAATGCTAAATAGTTAAGTCATATTAGCAGACAACGACTATTAAAGTACAACATTGTTTACAGTCAGATAAGTTGTTTTGGTGTTATACTTTAATGTGATTTCAGACCCAATATTCAAAGTAACATGTTAAACAATATAGGGAGCGTGTCACTAAACGAATGTGTGAATATAAAACCAACTTTACCTCAGTTACTGACTAGATAGTAAACCAACCAGACAAGCGCGAGTTGTCTAGTGGACTTGAAAACGTCACACTTAGTTCTCGTTTGTGCTGATGCGTTTTTTCTTTGCTTCCTCTTGTCAGGACCTGCCACGTCTCCTCCACTCACCTGCACACGTGTGATAGACCCTGATGATTATTATGATGGTGCCTCGAGATATGACGTCATGGAGGAATACACCTGGAGAGAAACAAGGTTGCCAGTAAAGGGTTGATTGGACTCCTCTCCTCTTCATACACTCCAGCAATGGGAAGGCAAGTACAAACTGAACTGAGGTAAAGTTGGTTTTTATATCTGCACATTCTGACTTTCTCCATGTAATGTATTGTCAAAAAAGTATTATTAGCAAATTCTAAATAGAGAAATCATATTAGCAGCCAATGACTTTTAAAGTACAATATTGTTTACAGTCAAATAAATAGTGCTAATGTTGTTTTGAAGTACTTGCATGCGATTTCAGACCGAATATTTAAATAAGTGTGGTAAACAATATAGGGAGTGCGTCACAAGTAGGCATGGGCCAGTATAAGATTCTGACGGTATGATAACCTCGGGTAAAAATATCACGGTTTCACGATATCACGGTATTGTAATTACTGCTCTAAAATATGTTCTTTTTAAATGTCTGTCTAAAAAACAACAACATTTTCCGCATTGATCATGGTATATATATTTTTTTACATTTGAAATGTTTTGAAACAATAAATGTCAGGCTAAATCATTTAAATAAGTCAATAGCTATGTTTCCATCCAAAAATGCGTATTAACTTTATGCGCAAAACTGCAATATCGCATAAAAGATGTGCGAATAAAGCAGCGTTTCCATCCAACGAGTCAAAGAGAACAAAATCATCACTTCCTGATTAAATGGCGCCAAATATCAACAGTAAAAACGGAGGTAGGAGAAACTGCGTGAATCTTTTCTTCATTTAATAAATGACTTGCGCCTCAGAAGGCAATGCTGACACGCAGTGAACACGCAGTGGTGGAGACGCGGAGCACAGACGATCTTAACAGTTCTGGAGGTCATTAATAATATAACACTAATACTGAAATGGTTAAGGCGTTTTAGAATGACCAAAACAACATTTCAGATGTTTTACAGTGTGCTCAGCCTGCTGGTTTCTCCATTTACACACATTTTTATCATCACATGATCTCTTATAACCAAATCACATGACCTTTTTTCCGTGCGCATACTGGAATTTGTTCGGTAAAAGTGTTTCCATCGCAGTTTATGCGCATCTTTTCTTATCGAATTTATGCGCATCTTAGCGTTTCCATCAACCAATTGTTTTTATGCGCATATCCAAAATGCGCATAAAAATAGGTGGATGGAAACGTAGCTAGTGACGTCTGCTGTCTTAATTACTTGAAAAGGCATCTTTGGATAACTTTCTTTTCTTTGGATATAAAGTAAAGCCACTGCACTGTTCAGCTCTACAGCAGGCTGGATGTTGGTGTATAAGAGATTTGTGTTTCAGATGTTTCCTGACTCATGGACTGACCAGTAGCTTGTGATGTGGAGGGTCTTTTTCTACTGTTGCCCTAAAAAACCCCTCAATAAAATAGTCATAAAAAACAAAACTTACAAATACCTTAAATACGATATAACAGAAAATTTGAACGGTTTTAAAACCTTGACTTTTCAAAACTGCGGTATACCTTAAAAGCGGTTATCGTCCCATGCCATGTCACAAGTTGTCACTGTTCAAAAATGAACGAATGTGCGAATATAAAACCAAATTTATAGGTAAACTTGCTTTTATATTCATACATTCGTTCATTCAAGGCAGTTTGTGACACTGTCCCTATGTTGTTTACTGCTGCTTTAAATATTTGGTCTGATGTCACATGTAAGTATGACTTCAAAACAACGTTAGCACTGTTTAATTGACTGTGAACAATGTTGTAGTTTGATAGTCATTGCAAAGAATATGTTTTTGAGATTACGTTATTAGGGAGAAAGTCCTAATGTGTGTAAATAATAATAAAACCAAATTTACGTCCATACAAATGAGCTAGTTCATCGTTAATTAAGGTTATAGGTTTGAAGTATCCAGCAAGGATTAGGGCAGGACACTGAAAGTAGGGCTGCACAATATATTGTTTCATCATCGACATCGCAATAGTCACATCGCAGTCTGAATTATAGTTGACCACATTTAATAATTTAATCACTGTATTTATATGATGCAAAAAAAAGTCTTTTGTCTTGTTTCTAGTCAAAATATCTACATTTCAAAGCGAAAACAAGATTTTTTTTTTTTACTTACCCCATTGGCAGATGTTTTAAGGAAAAACTTAGTTATGACTTATTTCTTCTGACGTTAAAAACAGAACAATATTTTACTTGCTCTAAGAATTTTTTGATATTTAATAATAATAATAATAATTCCTTACATTTATATAGCGCTTTTCTATACACTCAAAGCGCTTTTACACATTGGGGGGAATCTCCTCATCCACCAGCATCCACCTGGTGTGCAGCATCCACCTGGATGACGCGACGGCAGCCATATTGCGCCAGACCGCACACCACACACCAGCTAATTGGTGGAGAGGAGACAGAGTGATGAAGCCAATTATGATATGGGGATGGTTAGGAGGCCATGATGGACAGAATGCCGGGGTTAAACCCCTACTCTTTTTCGAAGGACATCCTGGGATTTTTAATGACCACAGAGAGTCAGGACCTCGGTTTAACGTCTCATCCGAAAGACGGCGCTCACTGAGCAGTATAGAGTCCCCATCAATGTACTGGGGCGTTAGGACCCACACAGACCACAGGTTGAGCGCCGGCCTCACTAACACCACTTCCGGCAGCAACCTAGCTTTCCCATGTGGTCTCCCATCCAGGTACTGACCGGGCGCAGCCCTGCTTAGCTTCAGTGGGCAACCATGTGAGAGCTGCAGAGAGCTAGCTGCCGGTGCTACAAACTGAACTACAAACGAGAGAAAGCAAAGTAAGCGATTATTCAATTTCTGTACCTGAATGCTGTTAGACTCGACAGAAAACCATCAAACAGAACTGTTAAACTATCTTGTGAAACTATTCATATCGCAGTATTTATCGCAGAGAAATAAAATATCACAATATCAGATTTTTTCAATATCATGCAGCTCTAACTGAAAGTGAATATGATTAAAAAAAAAATAGACTTATAGTACTTGCCCAGTTTATTGATTAAATTAAGTATTGCAAACTTTCTTTTTTTTGTTTTCTAAAATGTTTAGATTTTATGTTTAAAGGGATTGTTTACCACAAAAATGACAATTTGCTCAATATTTAATCATCATCAAGTGGTTATAAACCTTTTTTCCCTCTTTTGAACACAAAAGAAGATATTATGAAGAAAGCTGAAAACCTATAATCATTAGAAAAAACATATACTATGAAAGTCAATGGTGTTCAGCTTTCTTTAGCATCTTTTTTTGTTTAACAGAAGAAACACAGACAGTTTTGGAAGAAGTATAGGATGGATAAATAATGACAGAATGTTTTGGTGATCTTTTCCTTTAAATGTGCAAATGAGTGAGTATTTAAGCCTGCACAAGCCAAAAGAAATAATACTAATCAAAAGGATAAGAGGTGGCTCTCTATAGAACAAAAATGATTGATTTTATTTGATTTGATTTTACATTTAATGAGGAAAAAGCTTGGTTATGGATGTGACACCTCTCCGTTATGGATGTGACGGATGTGAAATTGGCACTTGTGTGACTTTGGTAAATCAAATATAATTGTTTGAAAACATTGACGGACATTTGAGTATTTTTACAGAACTGTAAAAGTACAAGCCTACACAAAACACCTAGAAAGGGTTTCGCTATTTTGGTGAAAGCTTTTTTTTTTTTTCCATGGGAAGGTTGACATTTGCATAGAATTGCTCAAATGATGACATAATTTTCATTTTTGGGTCAACTGTACATTTTAAAGCATTATTTTCCACGTATTGTACATTACAGCCATAACCACCACTCTCAGCTTCTAAAGCTACTTTGAACACAAATGGTTAATAAAGGCATCAGATTGAACCCAAAACACACAGCATATGCTCACACACTGCAGTTCGCTGAAGCCTCACCTTTTTTTCCATTTGCCTTCAGGTTGGCATTGTGCTGATATTTCAAGTTGTGATGTTGACAGCAGCGTTCAGCTCAATTCCCGCAGGGCAACTGGTTCAGCCTTAGTTAAACTCAACTAATCCAGCTAATCAAGTCCTTCAGGCTTATCCGAACAATAATGCTATGTTTATACTAGTTCACAGTGTTTTAAAATAAAAAAATGATCCACATCCATACAGGCAATCAAAAATTTAAAGGGACCGTTCAATCAAAAAAAAAATCCGCACCATTTAGTCACACTCATGTGGTTCAGAATGTGTATGAATTACTTTCTTCTGTTGAACACAAAACGAGATATTCTGAAGAATGTTGGGGGAAAAACAGCCTTTTAAGAAAAGATCTTCATCTACGATACAAGATCGAAAATACGTGCCGCTGAGAAACTAAAGGCAGCCATGAAATTCTAGGACAAAATTGTAGACTATATAGAATTCTTAAGTAAAACACAACTTATAATGGTTTTCATTAAGTTGTTGAAAATATCTGAATGTAAGAACATATATAAGTAACTACAGTTGAAGTCATTATTATTATTAGCCCACCTGTATATTTTAGAACACATTTCTAAACATAATAGTTTTAATAACTAATTTCTAATAACTGATTTCTTTTGTCTTTGCCATGATGACAGTACATAATATTTTATTAGATATTTTTCAGAATACTAGTATTCAGCTTAAAGTGACATTTAACGGCTTAACTAGGTTAATTAGGCAAGTTAGGGTAATTAGGCAAGTCACTGTATAATGATGGTTTGTTCTGTAGACAATCTAAAAAAATATTGCTCAAGAGGGCTAATAATATCGACCTTAAAATTGTTTTCAAAAAATTTAAAACTGCTATTATTTTAGCCGAAATAAAACAAATAAGACTTTCTCCAGAAGAAAAAATATTATAGGAAATACTGTGAACGTTTTCTTGCTCTGTTAAACATTGTTTGGGAGATATTTGAAAAAAATCTCAGAAGGGCGAATGATTTTGACTTCAACTGTATGTAAGTGTAGTATCAAATTCTACATACAGTTATTAAATAAAACTTTATGATAGCATTTGTTGGGGGTATAATGATGCGCACAAGTCACGATTTAATATGTATCTTGATACTGAACTCACAATACGTTATTATCTCAAGTTCAGAATTATTAGTTATTTCTCAAACATATGGTAAAAATATGTTGTCATGCTGTTTATTAACGGGGACGACAATAGCTATGTTTCCATCCAAAAACGTGAATTAAATTTATGCGCAAAACTGGAATATCTCATAAAAGATATGCGAATAAAGCAGCGTTTCCATCCAAGTAGTCAAAGAGAATAAAATCATCACTTCCTGATTAACTGGCGCCGAATATCAACAGTAAAAACGGAATGTGCTGCGGTAGGAGAAGCTGCGTGAATCTTTTTTCTTTATTTAATAAATGACTTTTACCTCAGAAGATGATGCGACACGCAGTGAACGCGTGGTGGCATTTGAAGCCATGAGACGCAGAGCACAGACGCTCTTGACAGTTATTAATCAGTTATTAATAATATAATAACTCTAATACTGAAATGGTTAAGGCGTTTTAGAATGACCAAAACAACATTTCAGATGTTTTACAATGTGCTCAGCCTGCTGGTTTGTCCATTCACACACATTTTTTATCATCACATGATCTCTTATAACAAAATCAATTTTTTTTATGCGCATACTGGAATTTGTTTGGTAAAAGTGTTTCCATTGTAGTTTATGTGCATCTTTTCTTATCGAATAAAAAGTTTATCCTACTCAGTTATGCGCATACTTTTTTTTAATGCACATTATAAACATTTATGCGCATCTTGGCGTTTCCATCAACCAATTTTTATTTATTTATATATTTATTTTTGTATGCACATATCCAAAATGCGCATAAAAATTGGTGGATGGAAACGTAGCTAGTGTCTTTTGCAGGTACAGCGTAAAAACTAATAGCGGATGGCTGCTTCTCACTCAGGGCTGTCTATGCTAATGAGGGAGAGATCATCACTAATCCCCCCATTGACATGTACAAAGCGAGAATGTCAATCAAAGTGTTTCTGCAGACTGTTTTTATCAATTGTGAATATAAAAAAATATAGTTAATAAATCCTGACTATTAGAGGCTGGTTAATTTCACACACTGTTGCCACACAACTGTGTTTAGACCACCAGTGATTTTTGCTTTGATTTAACTTTAATATTAGTTATAAACTACAGATATCTAGAATTTATATTTAATAATTGTAGTCCTGACATGAATTTAATTCACATCATTTCTACATACAGTTGAAGTCAAAATGATTCACCCTCTTGTGTTTTTATCAAGTATTTCCCAAATGATGTTTAACAGAGCAAGCATTTTTTCACAGTATTTCCTATAATATTTTTTCTTCTGAAGAAAGTCTTATTTGTTTTATTTTGGCTAGAATAAAAGCAGTTTTTAATATTTTTAAAACCATTTTAAGGTCAATATTATTAGCCCCTTTAAGCAGTATTTTTTTCGATTGTCTACAGAACAAACCATTGTTATACAGTGACTTGCCTAATTACCCTAACTTTTCTAATTAATCTAGTTAACCCTTTAAATGTCACTTTAAGCTGAATTCTAGTGTCTTGAAAAATATCTAGTCAAATATATTAGAAATAAGTTATTAAAACTATTCTCTCTGTTAAACAGAAAATGGGGAAAAATATACAGGGGGGCTAATAATTCAGGAGGGCTAACAATTCTGACTTTAACTGTAAGTAAGAGGGCCGGATACAATGAAGTTGCAACAGTTGCAACATGTTGCTTTTATTTCATTTTAATAAGCAAGTCGAACGTGCAACAAAAACATCTTTCTCTACTTTATCCAAGCCTAGAGGATCCGGTAACCATAGCGATAGATTTCTCAGCATTATTCATTTGTTTCTTTATTCATCCACAGGATTAGCATTTCCTGCCTGTTTCCAGCATCCTGGCACTTCAGCCTGTCTCCGGTGGTTCTGCCCCGGTTCCTATTGCCCTCCTTCAGGCAGCTGCTTCTGCTGGGTCTGCTGGCAGGCGTGATGGGACTGCTGTACCTGCTGCTGGTCACAGGAAAGGGCCAGTACAGCTGGTTGAGAGAGGACAGGCGCATCCACACGTAAATCTCTTCTTTTCTCATTTGAACCACGAAGACAGAGACATAGAGTAGCTCCTCCCCTTTAAAAAAAACAGCCAATGGCATTGTTTTTATCACAGCTCTGCCAGTGAGAGTGGTTGAGCTCAAGCACATCAAATGAAAAGCAAATGAGAAGCGTCTTAAAGGGGGCGGGGCATGTCAGATACTATAGGGCATTTGATTGGTCAAGATTTGATGAAAAACTGAAGTTTGAGGTGACGAAAAAAATCGTTGATCTATTCAGGCAGAAGTGACAAAACTGGAAGCTTTGGATGTTTATATCAGTTTTATATCTTCTAAATGCACACTAGCTTTTAGATATCCTTAAAAATTAGAGGTGTCAAAATTAATTGTTTCTTCGGTGCACTGCGATGCAGACGCGGACAATTCGGTATCGGTTCAGTAATAATCATAACCGGTTATTGTGTACTGACGTCATTTATCTCATATGCGGTAGAATACTATGGCGAGGGAGGCGAGCGCGAGTAATTAAAACGCTCCAACTACTTATAAAATGCAGAAACTCTGCACAATTCACTGCGTGTGTGTTTGCTGGACAGTCTTTCACTGACACTTACAGCAGAAGCCCCTGTTTCACTGTCATGGAGAAACTGAAAGTAAACTCTGTTTCTCTCTCTCTCGCGCTGTGGACCTTTGACCTGCTGTCGCAAGGTAAAGTTTCCTCTCCACTCGGCTGTTACAGCGATACTTCTGGATACAGACACAAGCTTCTCTGCAGAGCGAGTTTTCTCCTCCGCGTCTATCATGGATCAGCTGTGATTGCTGCTGCCGTTTATTAGTGTCACTCATCGATAAACAGCGCCAGAGCGTTAGAGCCAATAAAAGCCCTTATTGTTGAGCGCGTGACCAGTCATGGGGGTGTAAGAAAGAACTCGCTAGACAAGGCTCAGAAAGCGAGCGGGATATTTATATTTGTTTATTTGCTATAAATGCTCATGTTGTTCTGTGCATGTACTTAAGTTTTTAAAGGTACAGTTCATATATCTGACTGTTGTTAAAGGACAAAATTGTATTACAAATAATATATAAATATATTTATACATTTTTATACAAGAATTCTTATGCTGTGAAGAAAATATCAAATGTGTATGGAAAGCATCGTCAATGCACCGAGATATCGAATTGAACCGAATCGATGGCATGATAATCGGAACCGAACCGTGAGATCAATATAGGTTCACACCTCTATTAAAAATAACATACTTTAACATCTAAAAAACGTTATTATAATTTCACGGGACCTGTAAAATGTTGCCAATGTTACTGGGTAAAACCTGTGAAACTAAAGTGATGATGAGGTCTTAAAATGTATGGAAATAGTCTTAAGAAGTATTGAATTTAACGGCATGATTCTTGTATATATCCTACTATTAGACGTTTGGGTCGGGTTCCTGACATGGAGGCCACGGACACCAATAACCCCAACCTGAACTATGGACTGGTGGTGGACTGTGGCAGCAGTGGCTCCCGTGTGTTTGTGTACACCTGGCCCCGGCACAACGGCAACCTGCATGAGCTCTTGGACATTAAGCAGATGCGGGACAAGCACAGGAAACCTGTAGTGATGAAGATTAAACCAGGTCTGTATGGCGATGAAGGACGATAGTTTGGAATTATTAAATTCATTAATTAAATTAATTGGTCCTCAGTTCATCGGTTCATCGTTATCAAAACAGACAACCTGATGGAATAATGTAATAATATTACAAATTTATATATAAAAAAATATTATAATTAATAAAAACTATTAAAAAGCAGGAACTAAACCGGAGGAAAGGGAAAGTGATAAACTCTTTTTAGCGATGTATATATATTTTTTCAGAGTGGAATGTTAGGCAAGTGTTTCCCAACCCTGTTCCTGAAAGCACACCAACAGTATAGATTTTCAACCTCTGCCTAGTCAAACACACCTGAATCGGCTCATCAGGACATTAGAAGAGACTCCAAAACCTGACGTTAATGGGTCAGATCAGGGAGACATCCAAAATATGTACTGTTGGTGTGCCTTCAGGAACAGGGTTGGGAAATACTGTACTAGGCTACTCGGTTCAATTGGACTTAATATTTTAAGGCCTTTAAACGATTTAATGGCTTAAAACAGTTCAAATTATTGACTGACTAGTAGTTTATTTAACATGTTGGAATAAAGAGTCTACTAAAGTAAAATTTTATATTCTGTGGACACAAGAGAACTAACTGAGTTAGTAGCGCCATCTAGTGGTGGTGTGTGGATCTGTCCCGACATTGAGGGAAAGTACAAAGTATAAACCTATTCAATATTACTTGGGTGACTATTAAACTGCTAAACATTTAAACTGATAAAACAAAAAATAAAACTCAAATTGTTTGGCCAATAACAACTATTTATATAAAGAATATTATTTATTTTTCGAATTATTATTTTTATTATTATTTAAAAGCACTCACACTAATATATTTATTTTTTGAAGGGGGGAGGCTCGTCTTTCTTCTTTTTTGTCCTCGGCTGATCACATGCCTGAATATTGTTTCTGCTCTGTTCAGGTATTTCAGAGTACGCCTCCACACCAGACAAGGCCAGCGACTACATCAGCCCTCTGTTGAGCTTTGCTGCTCAGCACATCCCTAAAAACAAGCACCAGGAGACGCCTCTGTACATCCTCTGCACCGCTGGAATGAGAGTCCTGCCTGAGAGGTGTCTGATCACACACTCACAGATATAACTTAAAGCACATTTAAGACTGCTTAGTGCTGTCTCACCATAAATGTATAGTAAATGTAAGTTATTACACGGCTGTCTGGAATACTCAATTCTGATTGGTCAGTCGAGACATGTTATTTCGAGATAACAACCGCTGAATAACACAGGCTCATCCAGGAACTTTGAATCACCTTGGTCGTCAGTGAATATGTTTAAATCCATGTAATTACATTTACATTCATATGTATCTGCTTGTCTGTCACTCCGGAGTTTTTGATGCGGTTTGTCGCCGTCTTGTGAATGAATGATACGTAAGTTAGTATATGCTCTATTCAACCGGTTTTGTTTCTGTCAGCTTTGCGCTTTGGCTGTTTTTGCAGAATAAAGCCCTTCAGTCTTATATAACAGTGCTCCACTTTGCGTCAGGCTGCTGATAAACCTGCCAGGCTTTATTCTGAGATAACAAATTTCTGGATGTACTTTATCCCTATCTAAAGCATCTTTGACATAACCTGTTGAAACTGGCCATGAGGTCTTAAAAAGGTATTAAATTTACCCCTGTGATTCCTGTGTATGTTTTGTTCAAACCTCATATCAAATGCACAGCGTATGCTAACACTGTGTGTTTGTTCACAGCCAGCAGGAGGCCCTTCTGGAGGATTTGAGGACTGACATTCCTGTCAATTTCAACTTCCTGTTCTCTGACTCCCATGTGGAAGTTATCTCAGGCAAACAGGAAGGTAAGACCCATCTGATCATCTTTAAGACCACCTCGACATTCATCCGCTTATAAAAGGAGTTTTCTGAATAAAAGAACAAACCTTACAGACCCAAATGTTTAAACAATAGTGTACACCCTAGCATGCACATAGCACCATTCTATTGTTTTTCCCATCTAATTATTTTTGTCTATGAGTGTACATATTACAGTATTATTTATATGTAATCTATATAGTAATATAATCTAGGCAGTAATATTTACTAGTTATTTTTTATGTTAGATAACTAGGTAAATCAGCTTAACTAGGCAAGTCAATTGTTATTTTTGAAGCAATTTTTTGTTATTCCAGCCAAACTACATGAAATAAGACTTTCTCCAAAAGAAAGAAATAATAGTAAATACTGTCAAAGATTTCCTTGCCCTGTTAAACGTCACTTCATAAATATTTGAAAAGGAATACACATTTCAGAGGAGGGCTAAAAAATGTGTCCTCAACTGTATGTGTAATTTTATTATTATTATTTTTTTTTGCAGGAGTATATGCATGGATAGGCATCAATTTTGTCTTGGGCCGATTTAATCATGTTGAGGATGGTAAGTGTTATCGTGCTATTTTATGTCTTTTAGCATTTATATATTTTTATATATATATATATATATATATATATAATGAACCTATATCATTTATATTGATAGACAATAGTTTTATACGAGTGCATCTAAAAAATACAAGAAATTAAAATAAAGCCTATAATACAGTTGGCATGATTAATTATATGGGTTTGCCCTGTTTGATGCTCTGACAGTTATATTTCTATATATATATATAAATCTGTCTATCTATATAAAAATATTTATATTTTTCTGTCGAGCTTCTGCATGAGAGTTTTTACTAAACTTAGTGCATTGTGCAATAACGCAGGAACATAAGAAAAACATCTGTCTAAAATATACAGTTTGTTCAAATATTTATGTTTGGACAATAAATGTATCCTATGAATTAATTTTAGTCTGTGTTTTTAAATTGATAAATTGATTGAAACTGTAAATTAATTAATTTGATGGGGTAATTACTTGGGCTTTGAAAAGCATTATTTATTTATTAAGATTACAGTGTTACTAATACAATATTAAAATGTCTTGTGATTAATTTATTTTTATTTGTTTGCACATAATGTGTAGCATGGCTACATTTACTTTATTTGTTTTCATTTAATATGAGCATTGTTTAATTGGACAACATTACAAAGGATATAAAAAAGTGAAATTCATTTTTTTTAATGCAAATCTAAAAGCACAGAAAATAGCTAGATATGTATTATATGTCAGATATTGCAATTTAGACAAAAATAAATCAAAGAGTTATAACTTTTTGGCACAATTTTATATATGCTCAACAAATGAGTACACCCCATTTTGAAAATTAAGATTTTTATCCATTTCTCAGTGAATATAGGTAATACATGTTGGTGCATTTGAGCAAAACAGATTTATTAAACAAATATATTTATTAAAATAATATTTTGGTCACCGAACGTCTTTAGAAATAGAAAGATAATGCAATTAAATTCATGCAAAATATTGGAAAAATATTACAAACTTCAAAATTTCAACAATTTTATACATTTTATGTTTCTCTTGAATTTTGCTCTTTTTTTTATTAAATTTTTTTATTTAATGTTTTTCCCTAACATATAAATTTGGGTGTACTCATTTTGGACCGTGATCATCAGTTATTTTGTTAGATGAGCTCCAGATTTGGCTTCAGTACGGACTAATCTAATGCATATGCACAAATATAATATTGTAAAGCTTCCTATAGAAAAGATTAAATTAAATGGGAGTTTTGTGACTGGTGTACTCATATATGTTGAGCACTGTATATAATATAAATAAATTTCGTTCTATTCTTTTCCTCTTCCTTTCAGAGCACGAGGCAGTGGTGGAGGTGCAGGTTCCTGGCAGTGACCAGCAGGAGACGCTGTTGCGCAAGCGTACAGCTGGTGTTTTGGACATGGGTGGCGTCTCCACTCAGATCGCATATGAAGTGCCCAAAACTGTAAGCTTTGCTTCTCCACAACAGGTTATTATCTATGACAATTTCCCGTATTTTCTTTTGAAAGCTGAAAGTCTGGCTTTGTCATTCTCTGCTTCTGGTTCTCCCGGCGATCTGTTGTGCTGCTTCGCCCAGTGCAGTTTCAGGCCACGGTGAATCAGCTGAGTTAGCCTTGGACTGAGATAAGCCTGCTGCATGGTGCTAAAGCTCTGAAAATAACACTAACTCGCAGCTTTTAAAGGGGACCATTTTCAACACTTATGCAAAGCATTGGATTTTGTTTTGTCTGCTTATAAGACTACGTTCACACTGCGAGGCTTAGTGCTCAAATCAGATTTTTTTCTCAGATCAGATTTTTTTGCATGGCTGTTCACATTGCTGTTATAAATGTGGCCAATATCAGATTTGCAGTGTGAACAGATCATGGTCCTAAACTGACCCGCATGCGCAAAAGTACAATGGACAGCTTATGGACAGCACGAAATGTCAAATTATGCACACAATGTATGAAGTAAGCACATTGTCAGATCATGCTTATATGATTATTGCCCACAGACAACCGTGGTGTATTTCATTAACTATTTAATTAAAAGGGTTGTTCTGCTACTACTAATGTGTATTTCGGCATTTGAAATCTAAAATAAGTCACTTGTGATTGAAAACACTAATCATTTGTGATTTCTGACCACCGGTGTAGTGAACTCATCAAGGGTTAATGAGCAGCCGCAGACTGAACTGTGAAGGCGGAGTTGGTTTATTTCTGTTTGCAGAGTTACTTAATTTTACTTCGTTATAAACAACAGACACATGCAGAAGGGGGGTTTGGGTGCTTGAGCACCTGCCCTTTATTTCTCTCGAAAAGTTCCCCCTTAAAATGAAAGTGCCCCTCCTTTGTGCACGGATCCCCTATCCGCAACACCGCCTGACGCTCTTTAGCTTCGCGATCAACCCGTGTCCCAATCGTTAACCAGATTGGTTAACAAGCACCACTTTGCCTTCAAAATCTTTTTCAAAATGAACAACCAACTTTCTGTGGTAAAGTAATTGCCCTGTGTGCCATTCTACTGTGCTGCCGAAGAGTAGATGATGTCTGCAGCACAGAATGATGACGCATGTCGCTCAAAGATTATGTAAAAGTCACATGAAATCTGACATAACCGTTCACACTGCGCTCGCATTGCAAAACATCAGATCTGTGTCTGATTTAATACTACATGTGAAAGTGGCACAAATCTGAAGTGAAAAGATCAGATTCCATGCGGTTTGGGCTGTTCACACTGTCATTACCTGAGTCACATGTGGGCAAAAAAATCCGATTCGGGCCACATTTGGCTGCAGTGTGAACATAGCCTAATATTAGTCAAGGTTTCTCATGCTGAAAAGACCAGATTTTGTTCAGTTTGCATTTACATTCATCTGAATTCATATGTTTGCATTGGGAGTCATTCGTATCATCTCAAATTGTAGGGATGCGCAAATCTCGACTGGCAAAAAACCCCAGACTATTTTTGTTATAAACTCGCAATAGGCTGTTTTTTTGTTTGTTTGTTTGTTTCAATTCTGCCAATCTATGTCAGGATTTGCAAACAACTTGCACTGCAACAACTTTTTACAACAAAGTCTATAAAGCAAATGTTAACAGATCAGAGAAGCTGAAGGCGCAGAACAGATGCGACATGTTGATCCTGACAGGCTTTTACAGTTTATGAGATAAGACGGCACGACAGCAGTGCAAATGGCTGAAAACGCTCTGAAAAACATGAGGCAGTCATTTTTGCATCAACAAACTCTTAACCTTAACCTTTGTTTGTTTCATATGTCTGCACTTCCCTTTTATTTTCTACATTAAATACAGTTCAGATCATATTTTTGTGTTTGGCCAGTTTTTAGTAGAGCTTATTTAGGCAATCACTACATCAGTGTGGACTTTGGTATAATGCATATTAAATACAGTAGTTCTATAGGCTTCACCTGCTGAAAGAGAATGAATTTGCAGTTTTAATCAACAGCTTTGTTGTTAGGTTTGTACCAGTATAATGTAAACCACCCAATCTAATGTATGTTGCTGCTATGTGTAGATCATGATTAAAGTGCAGTTGTTGCCTCTAATTAGAAATCACTGCAGATTCAACCTGTAATGACACATAAACTGTAAAATACACATTTTTGTCACATACTAATTTTTTTCAGATTTCAAGAAAAAAAAGGTTAAAAAAAAAATTGGAAATCAGTATCAAATCTGCCAATTTGCTAGTAAAAAAAAAAAATCATAATCGTCTATGGAAAGTCATGATTGCATCACTAATAAATTAGCTCCAAATCTCAATCAAATTTATTCCAAGTCCATTCAATATCTACATTCACAGTATTTCACACCTCATTTTGGGATCCCAAGTAGTTTTGCTCCAAATTTAAGACAGGATTGTGGGTTTTTTTTATTTGCTTTTCCCATGGAATTAATGTGATCGTTTTAAATCGAGGGTTAACATCATGTCCTAACTACACATGGTGCCATGCGATAAAAGCTATCTTTTTTGTGTTCAAACGAGATTTTGCCCTAACCATCTGCAACAGCGACGTGCAAAATTTCTATTTTAGAAACAGTTTCTGTTTCCGCAACGTCGCAACAAAACAACAGCATAAACTACTATGACAATGATCACCTCAGGTACTGATTCTGGGCTTTAAATATTAATTTTGAACACCATTATATGTGACATTTATTGCCATACTACTGAAAGCAGCAGCAGATAGTTTACCTCAGATCTTGAAAATTAAAATAACTAGCAAACAGTTTGAAAATGAAAGTCAGAACTGCGACTACAACATCAGTCACTCAACCTATGTACTTTTAATAATGTTAAATGGGTTAAATTTGTATTAATTCGATTATTAACCTTACAATTTCCATTGTCGCGTCACTTTAGCCAAATTGATTGTCGCTGGAATCTTGCCGCATGTAGTTAGGACACGGTGTTAGACTTTTACATGTAAATAATACTATATATACCAAATTTATGAAGGTAAATCAGTATCAAAACTCGAGAGCTAGCTAATCTGAATGTAAGAACTTGTCCTATTAATATTTGTATTTGTTGTTATTTTACTACTATTATAATACTAGTCTTATTAATATGTGCAAGTTGAAATTTACACTCACAGCTCTGATGTCAAATGCTGAATCTTTCGATTTGTACACACACAGAAAATAATCAAAACACCCGTGTTTAGAATTTGACACAATAATAACTAATAATATGCTAATTTGGTGTGGTGGCGCAGTGGGTGGCGCTGTTGCCTCACAGCAAGAAGGTCGCTGGTTCGAGCCTCAGCTGGGTCTGTTGGCATTTCTGTGTGGAGTTTGCATGTTCTCCCTGTGTTGGCGTGGGTTTCCTCCGGGTGCTCCAGTTTCCCCCACAGTCCAAAGACATGCAATGTAGGTGAATTGGGTTAGCTAAATTGTCCGTAGTGTATGAGTGTGAATGAGTGTGTATGGATGTTTCCCAGTGATGGGTAGCGGCTGGAAGGGCATCCGCTGTGTAAAACATATGCTGGATAAGTTGGCGATTCATTTTGTTGTGGCAACCCCAGATTAATAAACTAATTAATTCGGACTAATCAGAAAAGAAAATGAATGAATGAATGAATGAATGAATGAATAAATATGCTAATTCAGTGTCATTTGACAAGCGTTTCACATCAGAGCTGTAAGTGTAAAATTCAACTCACAGATACAAATATCAATCTGGCTAGTTCTCTCAGATTAGCAGACTTTCGAGTTTTGTTACGTATTTAATTTCATACAAATGTGTAAAACAACGTAAACTTCAACTGAGCAGAAGTCATGGCAGCATGTTCATTTTAGCATTTTGTGCGTGATTGTTTTTTTTCTGAATTTAATATTTGACTTAATTCTGTTAAGTATAATTTTAGAGGAAAACACCTCAGCACAAATCCTGATGGCCTCTAATCTGACATAACAAGATGCTGCTGGAATCAAATGCATTCAGAATAAAGTGTTTAATGCTTTCATTGTTTTTAGTGTTTTTGTGCATGTGTGTGTTAGTGTTATTGAAGGAATGTTCTTGGGAGGCAGGCATGAATTTGTTCTGTCGATTACTAGTCTCTCATTTTATAAAAAACAAACAAACAAAAATCTGCAATGAACATACAGTGGAAGTCTGGGGTCAAAATACTAGTGTTTAAAAGTTAGCATTCAAAGTCCTCTGCTTACCAAGGCTACATTTAAGCAAAAATACAGTAAAAATATTAAGATTGTGAAATGTTCTAATCATTAATTCAGAAATTATTCTACTATTTATTGACCATGTTGAAAAAGATGCATAGTAATGTTTTGTAGAAACCATGCATTATTTTTTATTTTAAAATTAATATAGAGTTCAGAAAAACAGCATTTTTTTGTACCATCATTAATGTGTTTTAGCAATTTAATGTATCCTTGCTTTTATTGTTTTTTGTGCTGTAATTGACAGAAAATTACTGGAATTTTGTTGTGACTCATACTAACGTTTTTCACTGCTAAATGATAATGAAATTTTTATTGTTTAAAAAAACAAAATTAGCTAATTAATTTAAGTGCTTTTTACCTTTTAAATCAATTTATAGCTTGACTTCCATTGTAAGTGCATTACTGTAAATATCATGTATTATCTACTATCAGGAACATGCCACAGATGCTTTGGGTAGACGTCCAGTAGTTCCGAACCATGAACATTCTTTTAAATGTCATTCTGCAAATATTATGCTGCTTGTAACTCGCTGTGCCATGTCTGTGTAAATCCAGTCTTCATCAGCTGTCTTATATCTCTCTCTGTGCTGTGTTCTCCAGGAGGAGATAGCCAAGAATCTGCTGGCGGAGTTTAACCTGGGCTGCGACGCTCACAGAACAGAACATGTGTATCGGGTTTACGTCTCCACATTCTTGGGTTTCGGAGGAAATGCGGCCCGCCAGAGATACGAGGAAAACCTCATCAGCAGCACGCAAATTCAGAACAAGTAAGATCAAACTTTTGTTAAAGTTGACATGGAAGGTGCACACTATCAATCAAAGGTCAGAGTTGTTTTTGTTTTTTTATTAATCAAGTTGTAGAAGCCAGATTCTTTCCCCTTTTGAAAATGTGCATTCCGTGTTGGAATGTCTGTCATTGGCTGTTTCTCAATATTCATTCTTAAGCGATCTTGTGTTCTTGTGTAACAAAGTACCAAAAGTTCAGTTCCAAAACTCAAGAACAAAAGAATGGAGGACCCGAGACAGAACCCTGATGTATTCTTGATATCGAGGATGCAAACTTGAGTGCAGTACTCGCTGTAGAAGTCCCAGAAGTCATTGCAGCTGAATAAAGGAGGTGGAAAGCGCAGAATTTAGGGTTCTGTGCTCTTGCGGTCTCCACGAGAATCCGAGCCTGTTTTCTGTGTTCTTAGAACTGAGAAAAAGCCATTGTTTTGATCTGTGTTGCCCCGCCAATATCTCAGTAGTTCTTCAGTAACCCTCTGCCCTTCCTCAGTGTAAATGAATATCAGCTGTTTCCAGCTGAAACCAGGGTGAACATTTCAGCAAGACAATGACCCAAAACACAACCAAGGAAACTCTCAAATGCTTTCAGAGAAAGAAAATCAAGCTGTAGAATGGCCCAGCCAATCACCTGACCTGAATCCAGTAGAAAATACAAAATAAAGATCAGATTTGATAGACGAGACCCACAGAACCATCAAGAGTTTTACACTCTGTTGAAGTCTGTGAAAAACTCACACCTGAGCAATGCATGTGACCATTCATTCTCCATATGAGAGGCGTCTTTAAGCTGCAATCACCAAAAAAGCCTTTTATATAAAGTGTTAAATACGTTTCAGTATTTATTGAATTATTATAGTACGTTTCATTTTTATTACACATAACTAATTTTTCAGATTTGTTTTGTTTAATTTTTATGTTTGTATTGTTTGGGTTTTCACCAAAACCTGGTTCAATTCCAAGTCAACAGCTCCTTTAGAAATATTATTCCCAGAAAAAAAACATGACGTGTTCAATGCTTATTTCCCCCACTGTATGTGCACCTGCTGTGTCCGTAGGTTGTTGAATCAGCATCAGGGAGAGAGTGCAGACTCGCCCGTCCTGGACCCGTGTTTGCCGGTGGATCTTCAGGATGAGCTGGGACCTCCAGAGCAGCGGCTTCACCTGCGTGGCTCCGGAGACTTCGAGCGCTGCCGTCTGCTGCTCCAGCCCTTTCTCAACCGCACCAACGACACCAACACGTCCCTCAACGGGGTCTACCAGCCGCCCATTGACTTTCACAACAGCCAGTTCTACGGCTTCTCTGAGTTCTACTACTGTACTGAAGATGTGCTGCGCATGGGAGGAGACTACAACTCCACCAAATACACCAACGCTGCTAAGGTAAACAAAGTTTGTTCACATTTCTCATTTCTGGAGAATCAAAGCTTAAAGTACACATGCAATCAAAACTAACCATATTGATTTTGTTAGCTCGCATTGCTAGTTTTGGAGTAAACAATTAATCTGCGCATGTTATTAGGAAATAAAAATAGTTTGCCCTTTAATTGTAATCCGAAAATGCACTTCCTGTTTGTTTTCAGTTAAATTCTCAGATTAGGTCTCTCTGAGGTATTGGGCATGGCTAACACACTTAACCACGCCCCTCCAGCTGTCAGTTTTGTCAACAAACAGAAATGGTGAGGAGGAGGTGTCTGTTAGGTTGTAATAACTCTCCCCAAACCCTTTTCCAGATCTTTCTGAATGAAATGCCTACTTTACTACATCCAATCAGCTCGCAGTAGAAAAACCAAGCCACGCCCACTGTTTTATTTAATATTCCGTTTCTCTAGGAATTGCGTCACAATACAAAAAAAACCAAAGGGTCGCAGCTTCTGTTTATGTGGACTTTAATATGGATGTCAAGCTCCAAAAACAGCTGTTTATTTCTGTTTTGCGGAAAAGAGCAGTGTGAGAAAAAACACTTGAAAGGGCTGTTTATAATATGGACATGACACCTTTATAATCATGACATGACACGTCATAAATATGAATTCGATTATATATGCATGTGACATTAGGTCAGTTGTGTTGTTTTAAATGCAAAGGTGGCATTGTTTGAGATGTCTTTGACATGAAAACCTTGACATTATCAAGATAACACAACTTGTCATAAATCCGTCATAAACATGATTGCCATGAAGACGTTGTTGTCATGTTTTTTTTTTAAAACATTTCAATGAAACAAAATGAGTTTGTCATTATTAAAACTCTAAGTAAAAGTGTCAATACTTAATCAAATAATTTATAACAGCATTTGTAATATTTACTTACTCCCAGGGCTATTTATATCGAAGTTGATATTTATCCACACCATATCGGTGTTTCGTAACATCTAGTTTTTATGAGGTGGATTGTTAGCCCAACGTTCAACCCCCAACCTAGAGGACCAGGACATACACACATACACTACGGACAATTTAGCTTACCCAATTCACAGCACTGCAGCACATGTCTTTGGATCCGGAGAAATGCCAACTGACCCAGCCGGGGCTCGAACCAGCGACCTTCTCGACAGCGCTACCCACTGTGCCACCGTGCCACCCATTTTTTATATTTAATTAATTAATGACAAATTAATAAAATTGATGACACAATTATGACAATAATGTTTATGACAGATTTATGACAAGTTTTGTTGTCTTGATCATGTCAAGTTGTAACTGAGCTAATGACACTCATTGACAGTTGTCACGAGCATGCATAAAACAAAGAAGTCCTTCCAGTCTAATAAACACCATGTTCTTTAAATGAAAGAGAATACTGATGTCCATGTTTTGTAGAATAACCCAGATCTTTTTAAACACAACAAATGAAAGCATGGAAGAAACAGTATCAGTCCTTTATTTAAAAAACTCCATATATTTTTACTCAAACACAAACGTAGTAAATAGTATTTTCAGGTGGTCTCCTAATATTTTTTTCAGAGCTGTATTTTATCTTGCTGTTTTCCCCACATTTTAGAAACAATGTTAGTCAACACACGTTGTTTTCACATTTGTGACTGAAGTAATAATTGTCTTTTGCATTGAATTTCAGAGTTACTGTGCCACCCAGTGGAAAACTTTGAAAGAGCGGTTTGATCGAGGACTTTACGCCTCGCATGCAGATCAGCATCGACTGAAGTGAGTCTAAAACACACAGCCTCTTTTCTCTACAGTGTGAAGCTGTAAATCATCAACACTTTTACACATTGATTTCAGTGATCAGAGAAAGATCTTGTTTTATTTCGGCTAGAATAAAAGCAGTTTTAAATGTTTTAAACATTTTAAGGTCAATATTATTAGCCCCCTTAAGCAAAATGTTTTTTCGATTGTCTACAGAACAAACCACTGTTATACAATGACTTGCCTAATTACCGTAACTTGCCTAATTAACCTAGTGAAGCCTTTAATTGTCACATTAAGCTGAATACTAGTATTTTGAAAAATATCTGGTCAAATATTATGTGCTGTCATCATGGCAAAGAGAAAAGAAATCAGTTACAGTTGTCCCTCGCCAAAACGCGGTTCACCTTTCACGGCCTCGCAGTTTCGCAGATTTTTTTTGTGCAATTTGGCATGCTTTTTTTTTGCAAATATTGCCAAATTAACATAATTCTTCGATCGCTAGCAGTGTGAGTTTCAACAAGGATGCAAAAAGGGTTGTAACTGTCCGCAGCAAGACCATTGTAAAGGGGGTCGCACACTGGATGCGCCGCGCCATGACACACCATGCATTTTATAATTGTAAACATAGGTTTATATCAGGGTACGCACACCGGCACCACAAGTCAGCGGCTGTCTGCGGTGCCCAGCTATGACTCAGGACACTGTTCATATTTCTGCCGCACCACAGAGCGCAATCTGAATAATTTCATTTAAATAACATGCGAATGTGTGCGTCCGGTGTGCGTTAATTCCAAGTGTCATGTGTGCGGCGCATCCGGTGTGCTTTAGCTTTGTGGATCAGTGACTGCAGGAAAAAGAACATTACGCTGGATGCCAACATTATACACACAAAAGCTAAAAGCTTTAATAACCTTTTGCGGACAGCAATGAATATTTGCGCCTGACAACAGGTTTTGATCTTTGGCTTCATTCTATAATACTGGAGTTATTTTTCTACAAAAGTTTGAACTTTGAGAGTGTTTAAACGAGAGAGAAAAGTGTGAAAATGATAATGCCTGTCTGAGAAAAGTGTATAAAGTGTGCAGTGAGGGGTTTTACAGCCTTAAAACATCTATAATATTTGTAAAAAAATAAAGCTGACTACTTTGCGGATTTCACCTATTGCGGGTCCCGCGATAAATGAGGGACCACTGTATTAGAAATTAGCTATTATAATTATTATGTTTAGAAATGTGTTGAAAAATCTTCTTTCCGTTAAACAGAAATTGGGGACAAAAATATACAGGGGGGCTAATAATTCTGACTTCAACTGTACGTAAATACTTATGAAAGTACATAAGTCGAAATATTGAACACTTTCAAGGATTTAAGATACTAATAACCGTTAAACACGTCTCGTGTCCATTGTGTTTTGTAAAATGTGATAAAATAAAGTTGAATATTTTGAAAATAAATAATAATAATTATAAAAATCTCTCTCTCTCTCTGCAGGTATCAGTGCTTTAAGTCGGCCTGGATGCATGAGGTGCTCCACTCAGGGTTTGCGTTTCCAGCGGCGTATGAAAACCTCAGGACGGCCCTGCTGGTCTATGATAAAGAAGTGCAGTGGACACTCGGAGCCATTTTATACCGCACACGCTTTCTACCTCTAAGGTACAGTCTTTTCCTTTAATGCACTTTTTAATGCAGCGTGACCCGTTGGAATCCGATTAGATTAAATGCAGTCATAACAAACCAAGCTTGTAATACAGTAGCTCACTGGTTATTCAAGATGGAAGATGTAAAAATTGTCTCTGATGTCCCTAGAGTGTGTATGTGGAGTTTCAGCTCAAACTACCACACTGATGTTTTATAACTCTTTAAAACTGACCCTTTTAGGCTTTGATCCTAAGTGTGCCATTTTGGTTGCTTTGAATTCAAATGAGATTGTGCTCTTTTCAAAAGAGGGCGGAGCTACAAATGCCTATGTGTCAGCAATGGCGGATGGCTGCTTCTCACTCAGGGCTGTTTATGCAAATGAGGGAGAGATGGTCACTAATGGCCGAGGCTTTCCCCCTCTGATGACACGTACAAAGGGAGAATGTCAATCAAAGTGTGATTATAAAAATATAATGAGTTAATTTTACCATTAGAAGCTGGTTATATTCACATACTGTTGTCACACAACTGTTCTTAAACTCTTTAAAAAAAGTTATTTTTGCATAAAAGGTCCCCTTTGAAGGGATAGTTCACCCAAAATTGAAAATTTCCCCACATTTACTCACACTCCAGTGGTTCCGAGCATTGAACACAAATGAAGATATACTGAAGATTGCTAGAAACCAACAGCTATTGATATCCATAGTAGGAACAAAAAATACTATAGAAGTCAATGGCTTTTTTTGCCCAGCATTTACATTTACATTTTTGGGTGAAATATCACTTTAATTTTTTGTTTGTTACTTTCTTTTTTGCAACTTTCAGCTGATGTATTAAAATGGTTTCATCCAAAGATGACTTTTTCTTGATTTAGTGACACCTCTGCCATGTAAATTAGCATCTTCTAACTGTTATTTTTCTGAAGTGGCGTTTTGCTAATATGCATTCAGTGTCTCGGAGACAGACATGTAATGCTAGGTTTTTGCCATTTAATGATATTGCGCGCACACAGTCGCTTTAAAAAGGCACATTTTGTAGGGCCACAAAGAGTCTTTGTAAATTGTCGACTGGTAACGACATGAGAATCAAAATGTATATATTTTTAAAATTATTATTATTTTTGTTTATTTCCTGCATGTGGGTCAAAGATGAGAAGCCTCATTTGGTGTCCACACCAAATTAAACTTGCAAGTGATCTTCTATACATAAACATTTAATTGTGAAATGTCTGCCTTAATTTGTAACCAAACTGACCAAACTGTGATCCTTAAATAGCTTTTTATTAAATTTTTTTTTTTGATAAAAATTTTGGATGCACTTGGCTGAAAACTGAAATAAAAAATTCCTCGTAATAATCATTTATTGCTTTATTGAATAATATAAAATAATTATGTAAGACTTTTTCAGTTTAACTTCATTTGAAAAAAACAACAACACACACACAAGCCGATACAATAACCACATTTTATTGACCATTATTCTTTTTCAAACATAAACCAGAAATTCAATTTTTGTCAGCCAAAAATAGCCTAGATTTTTATTTTATAAATTTTTGATGTCATTGTTTATTGTTTTTTATTTCTATTCAATTTTGACAAATAAAATATGATTTTAGGAAGCCCTTTGAGTTGGATCAGTTTATTTATCTTTTT
>CAIGQV010019087.1:3947633-3996443 GCA_903798115.1 Danio jaintianensis
AGGAAGCCCTTTGAGTTGGATCAGTTTATTTATCTTTTTTTTTTTTTGTAACTTCCTTGACACCTTAGACGAGGGTTGTAACACAAAGTGGGGTCTCGTCCGGGATTCTGTATGGATTACAGGAACTTTTTATTTATTTTTTTGACTAATAAAATGTTTTTAAAAAGCCCTTTGAGTATTTTTTTTTTCGTTTGTTAATTTCTTGACGCCCTAGACGAGGGTTGTAACACAAAGTGAGGGCTCGTCCGGGATTCTGTACAGATTTTTTTATTTTTTATTTTGGCTAATAAAATGTTTTTAGGAAGCCCTTTGAGTTGGGTCCGTTTAATTAATATTATTATTATTATTTTATTTATTTATTTATTTATTTTTATTTTTTTGTTACTTCCTTAATGCCCTAGACGAGGGTTGTAACACAAAGTGGGGCTCGTCCGGGATTCTGTGCGGATTACAAGAACATTGCTTTTTTTGCTTTTTTTTTTAAATTTGACTATGTTTTTAAAAAGCCCTTTTGAGTTTTTTCTTTTCTTTTGTTACTTTCTTGACGCCCTAGACAAGGTAACACTTTAAAATAATGGTCCATTAGTTAGTGCTAGTTAATGTATTTACTAACATGAACAAACTATTAGTAATACATTTATTACAGTATTTATGCATCTTTGTTAATATTAGTTAATTAAATAATGTTAGTTTGTGTTAACTCACGGTGCATTAACTAACATTAATGCATTATTAAAATCCAAAGTTGTGCTTGTTAATGTTGAACTATGATTAATAAATGCTTTACAAGATTATTCATACTTAATGTTAGTAAATACGTTAACAAATGGATCTTTATTCTAAAGTGTTACCAAGGGTCATAACACAAAATGGGGGCTCGCCCGGGATTCTCTACAGATTACAGAAAGGTTTTAAAAAAAATTTTTTTTATCTTTGACAATGTTGCCAATTTTTATTTCTGACATGTTCTGTCTTGTCGTTTTTGCTCAGGGACATCCAACAGGAGAGTCTGAAGGCCTCGCACTCACGCTGGCAGCATAGCTTCTCCTTCATGAATAACCACTATCTGTTCCTGGTGTGTTTTCTGGTGGTGGTACTGTCCATCCTGCTGTATCTGCTGCGTCTGAGGCGAATTCACAACCGCTCCATGCTCCACCGCAGCGCCTCCGCCTCCGTCCAGTGGCTGGAGGAGGGCCTGGGCTCCCCAGACCTCCCCGTCACCCTATAGGCCCCAGGAACCTGTCAATCAAACAGCCAGCCAATCGCTGGAAGAGAGCCTTCTTGACACGCCTCTTCAGTGAAGGCGCTTGGGGATTCTTTAAAACTTTTTTTTTTTGCAACCCAATCTTCACATTGACCTCTTGCTGGCCAGATTTGACTTTCAAAATCATTTCCAAGGGATACATTTGCATTTTCAGACCGGTGAGTTTTGGATTAATGTGAAAACTGTATTTGTTACAGGACAGGACCGAATGGCTGCTTCTGATCTTTTTTTTTTTTCGTTGTTGTTTTGTTATTTATTATTCGGCGGAGGTCCGCTGAGGCTGCCTTTGGATCTTTAACGTCACTATCATGGTGAACTTTATTGGTGCATTGATTATGGTTTATATACATGTGTCCTCCATTCAGATTCATGTGCTCCAGAGTTTTAACAGTCAAGACTGTACGCATAATTCAACATCGATTAAATGATTTGGTTGTGCCAAAGAGAAATGGAGTGAGATTAATTGTAAAGAATGGACTTTTTTTTGTTGTTGTTGTTGTTCAACAGCAGAAATTGAGAATTTGTTTTTAAGACCGTGAAGTTTGGATATCAAAACAAACAAGCAAAAGCAATTTAAAAAAACAAAACAAAAAAGGTACAATTAGAAAGTTTTGGAAATTTAAATTATTTTATCTTTCAACCATTGGATTTACAAACTTTTTATCTCATTCATTCATTCATTTTCCTTCGGCTTAGTTCCTTTATTCAACTATTCCAGCATATGTTTTACATAGCGGATGCCCTTCCAGCTGCAACCCAGTACTGGGAAACACCCATAAACACTCATTCACACACATACACTACAGCCAATGTAGTTCATTCAATTCACCTATAGCGCTTGTCTTTGGACTGTGGGGGAAACCAGAGCACCCGGAGGAAACCCACGCCAACACTGGGAGAACATGCAAACTCCACACAGAAATACCAACTGGCCCAGCCGGGGCTTGAATCAGCGACCTTCTTGCTGTGAGGTGACAGTGCTAACCACTGAGCCACCGTGTCGCACACTTTTTAATCGCAATTTAATTTATTTTTTCTTCTCAGAAATCAAAATTGCAATATTTTAACTCAATTTTGGCATGGAAGCTTATCCTGCCATTCTCACTTAATATTTGCAGTTTAGTTTTAGACTTTTTTATTTTTTTTTACTTTTTTTTTATTTTTATAGATTCTCAATTCATACTTTTACCAAATAAAGACAAATTTACATGAAACCATAACTATGGAAACCAATACAAGCAACCATATAATTAGAAATTCATTTTAAAGGGTATCAGTTAACTAAAAACTAAAACTAAAGTGTTTTTTTAAATCTTATTTTACTCATTTAAAAACATGTAAATCAGAATTGCAATATTCATTCATTTATTTTCCTTCTGCTTATTCTCTGATTTATCAGAGGTCGCCACAGCGGAATGAACCGCCAACTATTCCAGCATATGTTTTACACAGCGGATGCCCTTCCAGCTGCAACCCAGTACTGGGAAACACCCATACACTCTCACATTCTCACACACACACTCATACACTACGGCCAATTTAGCTTATTCAATTCACCTATAGCGCATGTGTTTGGACTGTGGGGGAAACCGGAGCACCCGGAGGAAACCCACACCAACACGGGGAGAACATGCAAACTCCACACAGAAATGCCAACTGGCCCAGGCGGGACTCGAACCAGTGACCTTCTTGCTGTGAGGCAACAGTGCTAACCGCTGAGCCACCGTGCCGCCAAAATTGCAATATTTTAACTCAATTTTGGCATGGAAGCTTATCCTGCGATTCTCCCTTAATATCATCCCTCAATTCATACTTTTTTTGTGCAATTGCAAGATAAGAACATAATCGTAAGAAAGAAACTATTCACATTCTTTAAAAAAAAAAAAAAAAGTCATTGTTTTGAGATCATTTCCGACCATGTCTTGTCTTTCTCATTGGTTTTCCTCAGAATTGTGTGACGTAAACTTGCAGTAGTGAGATGCGCACACAAATTGGCAAGGAATAGTCATAATTCAGAAATTTTATCTCAGAATCTAGATTTTCTTTTTTTTCTGCAATTGTATCTTGTTAAAGTCTCACAATTCTGACTTCTCTCATGACCAGTAATACTGTACTTTCAAGACATAAACCTGTACTTTTAAGACATAAACCTATAGTTTAAAGACTGTATAGTCAGAATTGTGATTTATAGACTTGAGAGAAGACTGTATTGTGAGATACAAATGTACTTTTTTTTTTTTTAATGCCATGACAGAAAGCTTTCATACAATTCAACTTTTTTTTTTTTTCCTAAAATATTCCATAAATTAACAATAATCTGTGATGTGTCTTATTTTAAAGTCCACATGAACCAGAAGCTGCGTCCGTTTTTTTTGTTTTTGTTTTTTTTAGTATTGTGACGCAGTTCCTAAAGAAACATAATATTAAATGAGAAAACAGTGGGCGTGGCTTGTTTTTCTACTGGGAGCTGATTGGATGTAGTAAAGTAGGCATTTCATTCAGAAAGATCTAGAAAAGGGTTTGGGGAGAGTTATTACAACCTAACAGACTCCTCCTGCTCACCATTTCTTTTTGTTGTCAAAACTGACAGTTGGAGGGGCGTGGTTAAGTATGTTAGCCACGCCCAATACCTCAGACAGACCTAATCTGAGAATTTAACTGAAACAGTTAAGTGCATTTTCAGATTTTAATTTCAGATTACAAGGGCCAACAATTTTTCTTTTCTTAATGATATGCACAGATGAATTGTTCAGTATTGTTCAACTAGCAATGAGAGCTAACTAAATAATTATGGTTAGTTTTGATTTCATGTGTACTTTAAAAATTACACTGTAGCTTTTAAATTCTGAAGGCATGTTTAGGGAGAAAGAGAAAATTACTCTTAATCCGTTTTTTTTTTGTGAAAGGTTGTGCAGGACGGTTCAAGTGGTGTGTGTTCACCATGGTTCTTCTTTTCTGCGAGTGTAAATAGGATCATGAGCATGTGTTTGTACTGTATGCACACCCGAGTCGTTTTTTATTGCCATCACCCATCATTTTTTCTTTAATCACATGGGTGTGGAGCTGTAAATGTTGTTATTTAAACATGTCGAGCTCTATGAAGAGAATCAGTGCAATAAATTTCATGTTTTCTTGTCTTACAGTTTAGATCACATCTTTGCGTACCAGAAGTCCAGCTTAGAGTTTATAGGAGTAGTTCACCCTATATATATATATATATATATATATATATATATATATACACACACACACACACACACACACACACACAGACACTCACCGGCCACTTTATTAGGTACACCTTACTAGTACCAGGTTGGACCCTCTTTTGCCATCAGAACTGCCTTAATCCTTCGTGGCATAGATTCAACAAGGCACTGGAAATATTCCTGAGATTTTGGTCCATATTGACATGATAGCATCACGCAGTTGCTGCAGATTTGTCAGCTGCACATCCATGATGCGAATCTCCCATTCCACCACATCCCAAAGGTGCTCTATTGGATTGAGATCTGGTGACTGTGGAGGCCATTTGAGTACAGTGAACTCATTGTCATGTTCAAGAAACCAGTCTGAGATGATTCGCGCTTTATGACATGGCGCGTTATCCTGCTGGAAGTAGCCATCAGAAGATGGGTACACTGTGCTCATAAAGGGATGGACATGATCAGTTGACATGATGCTCAATTGGTACTAAAGGGCCCAAAGTGTGCCAAGAAAATATCTCCCACACCATTACACCACCACCACTATCCATGCTTTCATGTTGTTGATGCCAAATTCTGACCCTACCATCCGAATGTCGCAGCAGAAATCGAGACTCATCAGACCAGGCAATGTTTTTCCAATCTTCTATTGTCCAATTTTGGTGAGCCTGTGTGAATTGTAGCCTCAGTTTCCTGTCCTGTTTCCGGAGTGGCACCCGGTGTGGTCTTCTGCTGCTGTAGCCCATCCGCCTCAAGGTTGGATGTGTTGTGCGTTCAGAGATGCTCTTCTGCAGACCTCGGTTGTAACGAGTGGTTATTTGAGTTACTGTTGCCTTTCTATCAGCTGGAACCAGTCTGGCCATTCTCCTCTGACCTCTGGCATCAACAAGGCATTTGCGTCCACAGAACTGCCGCTTACTGGATATTTTCTCTTCTTCGGACCATTCTCTGTAAACCCTAAAGATGGTTGTGCGTGAAAATCCCAGTAGATCAGCAGTTTCTGAAATACTCAGACCAGCCCGTCTGGCACCAACAACCATGCCACATTCAAAGTCACTTAAATCACCTTTCTTCCCCATCCTGATGGTCGGTTTGAACTGCAGCAGATCGTCTTGACCATGTCTACATGCCTAAATGCATTGAGTTGCTGCCATGTGATTGGCTGATTAGAAATTTGTGTTAACGAGCAGTTGGACAGGTGTACCTAATAAATATACATTGAGTATATATATATATATATATATATATATATTTTTTTTTTTTTTTACTTAGAAATTCTGAAAAATGCAGCAATTAATGAATGAGGGTCTTAATAATAAAATATTATTATCATTTATTATTATTATTTGAAAAAAAAAATTGTATCCAAAGAAAGCAGTCAAATAATATAATAATAAATAGTAAATCTTCACTTGTGGGTGAACTATGCCTTTTATAATATTTTGACCCAACTTTTATAATAACTTGACCCAATATTTTGAAAACCCACTTGGCACAATATTAGTTTATTACAGTTTTAAAAAAATCTTTGTTTGTTAGTATCGCACACCCCGATATCTCTCTCTCTCTCTTTCTTTCTCTCTTCACTCCTCTCTTCAAAAATCTGTAATTTTTGGCTTATTTGCGAAAGCTCAGTTACCACATACACACAAACCGTTCCAGAAACAAAGTTTGCACCTAAAAACATCAGTATCCTTCAATATTGCTGTTGACAATTAAAAGAAATTAAGAATGAAAAGCTGTTTTGTGTTTTCCTGACAGACTTGAAGAGAAGGACGACAGTTTGGTGGTTAATTTACGATGTCTTTTGGCCGCAGAGGTGAAGCCCTTTTCGTTTTGCCCTCTTTTAGAGCTGTAAAGAGCCACTGACCCCTGTTTTCTCTTTCTTATGTTACAAAGCAAACCGGAGAAGGTGTTAAATGAGCAAACATGTGGCGTTCAGCTGTCTGAAGACAATCCACTCAGGTTTGCTTGCTACCAACATGGCAAATTTAGACTATTCCACATTTTAAAAAAAATATCTGTAAATTAACAGTTTTCTGTATTTTGTGATTCATGTTTTTTTTTTTCTTCACTTATTTATGCTTTTGAATTGCATTATGGGAGCTTGATCTTTCCTTCAAAAGTTTTTGATGTTGAAAAGTGTGACTTTAATTGACATTTTTAATTGTTTAAAGTGATATTTTGTCTGTTTGTTACGGTACAAAAACCTGGTAATAAGATGCCAGTACATTTTCTGTTATTTTACAGACTTATTTCTCTATATATTTATCAGTGGTGTAAAGTAACTAATTACAAATACTCAAATTACTGTAATTGAGTAGTTTTTCTCAGGAGTTGTAGTTTACTAAGTAGTTTTATAAATGTGTACTTTTACTTTCCCTTGGGTACATTTTTAGTGCAGTATTGGTACTTTTACTCCACTACTTTCCTTAAATCTGCAGTCACTACTTAATTTTTTCTTGTCTTTGGGGTTTAGAAAAATCTGTCCTGTGATTCCTGTCTAATCAAATCACACATAGAAGGTAAATCACATCATAATGAACAACCTCAAGACATGAGCGATTTATAATTGCAGCAAACTGTTTGGAAGCTTTAAAAGTGTCCAAGAAGATGTCCAAAATCTTTACACGCAATGACCCAGGGACTGTTTAGATGCATGTCACTGATGAGAAGATGACGGATGTTTACTGTATGATGACCAAAATGGCCTTAAACACTCAGCAGGCACAAGACGTTAGATTGACGTTATACCCTAACGTCATGGGGACGCTGCATTTTGTTTGGAAATGAAAATCGGGTTGACATCAGAACCCAACATCAGCCTGACATCAACGTCCAACCTAAAATCAACCAAATGTCAACGTCTAATGATGTTACAGCTTGATGTTGTGTGGACGTTACTACTATGACGTCTATCAGATGTTGGATTTTGGTTGCCATACCTGACGAATAAATGTCAGTATTTGACGTCAATATGACGTTGGTTTAAGATGTTGGCTTGACGTTGGATTTTGGTCACTTATTAACAAAATCTAAAATTAACCAAATATCTATGCCATTTGACATCGTTATTGGATATCAAAATAACGTTGTCCTTACACGCTGGCTAGACATTGAATTTTGGTCACCTGACATCACAACCTAAATCTAACCTAATATTAAAATCTTATGATGTTGTGTGCCCACTGGGCAATAACTAGATGCACTACAGAATGTTACGTTTACACACACACACATGCACAAATTAGATGTAAACGCATCAGCTTTTTACAGCGTGATACTCACTACTCTTGAGTACTTTTGAAAGGTCTACTTTTTACTCATACTTTGAGTAATATTTACAACAGATATTTTTACTCTACCTGCACTACATTTTTAGGCAAGTAATGGTACTTTTACTTGAGTATGATTTTTCTGTACTCTTTCCACCACTGAGATTTATATTATATTATTATTTCAAACTACTAAAATGTTAATAAAACTTACTTTGTTAAACTGTAGAGTTGAACTTGCAACATCAAAAGTCGACAGAGCAGAGATCAAACTCCCATAATGCAATTCACAACAGTAAATAAACAGAAAACACTTGTGAATCACAAAACACGAAACCTGTTAATTAACAGATATTTTTTTACAGTGTATGTTTTTGCTCAATTGGTTTGCTGATTAATTTAAATTAGTGTAATAGTTTTTGTGATTGTTCTGTTGTGAATGGACACGAATATGAAATGTTAACCTGCAACTTAAGGCTGCACTCAAAAACTTTTTGTGGTTTGTTCAAAGTACTTATTTAAAGCAAGCTGAGATGACAACTAATTAGGATTTTTTTTTAGGACAACTTAACTGCTTTGTTTAATTCACTTAAATTTTGTGAAAACAAATAAGTTTACTTAATTCCTTCATGTCTCAACACAAATCGATTGTGTGTAACTTTTGTACAGTGTGTGCAATAAATCGAAAATATATCAAAATGTGTGTATCACAATATACAGTTGAAGTCAAAATTATACACCCTACTGTGAATTTTTACCTTTTTAAATATTTCCCAAATGATGTTAAACAGAGCAAGAACTTTTTCACAGTATTTCCTATAATTCTTCTGGAGAAAGTCTTATTTGTTTTATTTCGGCTACAATAAATTAAATAAATTTATTTAATTAAAAAAAATAATAATTTTAAGGTCAATATTATTAGCCCTCTTAAGCAATATATTTTTTTAGATTGTCTACAGAACAACCATCATTACACAATGACTTGCCTAATTACCCTAACTTCCCTTATTATCCTAATTAAGCCTTTAAATGTCACTTTAACCTTAATACTAGTACCTTGAAAAATATCTAGTCAAATATTATGTACTGTCATCATGGCAAAGTGAAAAGAAATCAGTTATTAGAAATGAGTTATTAAAACTATTATGTTCAGAAATGTGTTGAAAAAAAATCTTCATTCCGTTAAATAGAAATTGGGGAAAAATATGCAGGGGGGCTAATAATTCAGGAGGGCTAATAATTCTGACTTCAACTGTACATATCGCAGTAAAAAATTATTAGATGTAATACAGAAGTTTCTTTTTTCATTTGCTTTGTTCAAATTTACGCACTCCAAAAATGTAATGTGTATTTATGTAGCGCTTTTATCTTGTATGGCCATACACCCAAAGCGCTTCACAATCATGGGGGAGGGTCTCTACACCACCACCAGTGTGCAGCTCCACTTGGATGATGCGACGGCAGCCACAGGACAACAGCGCCAGTGCGCTCACCACACACACGCTATAGGTGGAGTGTTGAGACAGTGATAGAGCCAATTCAGTGGATGGGGATGATTGGGAGGTCATGATGGGTAAGGGCCGATGGAGGGAATTTGGCCAGGACACCGGGGTTACACCCCTACTCTTTACGAGAAGTACCATGGGGTTTTTAATGACCACAGAGAGTCAGGACCTCGGTTTAAGGTCTCATTCAAAAGATGGCGCTCAATATACTGGGGCATTAGGACTCACACAGACCACAGGTTGAGCGCCCCCTACTGGCCTCACTAACACCACTTCCAACAGCAACCTAGTTTTCCCCTCTGGTCTACCATCCAGGTACTGACCAGACTCAGCCCTGCTTAGCTTCAGTGCGTAACACTGGTCTTGGGCTGCAGGGTGATATGGCCTATGTTGGGTCAAATATGGACAAACCCAACTGTTGGATTAACAAGTGTCATTTAAATTTAATTGAAAAAAATAAACCAACCCAATCATTTCGGTCAACGGTTGATTGAGTCAGTAAATCCAGTCGCTTGTTCTGAATGAATCGTTTGAATGAATGATGCAATGACTCGCTCATTAAAGCCTTGTCCATTTATTTATCCATGAGAGACCTAAAACAGCACAAAAACACAATATTAGTTTAAAATTGTTAGGTTAAAGCTACTTGTAATTGTATTTTTAGCAGTTTGAAACAATGTATATATATATATATATATATATATACAGTGCTCAACATATATGAGTACACCCCTCACAAATCTATCTTTTAAATTCATATTTTTAATAAGAAGCTATACAATATTATATGTGCATATACATTAGATTAGTCAGTACTGAAGCCAAATCTGGAGGTAATCTAACAAAAAAAGTTACGATTACGGTCCAAAAACTAGTACACCCAAATTTATATTATAGAAAAATATTAAATACAAATATAAAAAAGAGGAAAAATCAAGAAAAGCAAAAAAATAGAAAAATTTAGTTGAAATTTTGTAGGTTGTCATTTTTTTTTTTTTTTGCAATATTTGGCTTGAATTTAATTGTATTATCTTTAAATTTCTAAAGATGTTCTGTGACTAAAATATTATTTTAATAAATATATCTGTTTAATAAATCAGTTTTGTTTAAATTTACATATTTATAATTTATATATTCACTGAGTAATGGATAAAAATATTCATTTTCAAAATGGGGTGTACTCATTTATGCTGAGCACTGTATGTATGTACAGTTGAAGTCAGAATTATTAAAACCCCTGAATTTTTAGCCCCCCTGTTTATTTTTTTCCCCCCCAATTTCTGTTTAACAGAGAGAAGATTTTTTTTTACCACATTTCTAAACATAATAGTTTTAATAACTCATTTCTAATAACTGATTTCTTTTCTCTTTGCCATGATGACAGTACGTAATATTTGACTAGATATTTTTCAAGACACTTCTATACAGCTTAAAGTGACATTTAAAGGCTTAACTAGGTTAATTAGGTTAACTAGACAGGATAGGGTAATTAGGCAAGTTATTGTATAACAGTGGTTTGTTCTGTAGACTATCGAAAAAATATATAGCTTAAAGGGGCTAATAATACTGACCTCAAAATGGTTTTTAAAAAATTAAAAACTGCTTTTATTCTAGCCGAAATAAAACAAATAAGACTTTCTCCAGAAGAAAAAATATTATAGGAAATACTGTGAAAAATTCCTTGGAGTAGTTGAGAAAGCACAAATAACAAAACAATGAATCACGAGCTACAGGAGATAATTAATGAATGGATATTTTATAGCATACTTATATTAAAAGTATGCTGAAGTGCATTTCTTTTTCAAAAGGAAAGACAATAGCCATACACACACTGTTATTAGTTTTATAGTGTTAGAGATGACTTAATAATTGCAAATCATCTATAATCATGTCATGATGGGAATTAAAGTAAAGCTGTTGTTTTTAAAGTGATAAGTTGATGTTACTTAAAAAAAGAGTAAACTCATTAAAATAAGTAAATTAACTATGTGCACAATAAAGTTATTATGGATCAACTCACTCTTTAAAAAAAGTAAAGTAACTAATCGCTTACTGTGTATGAATATATCCATCCAAACCAGAGCTCATCATGAATGATTTTTCTTAAAGGAGCACTCCAAGATGCATTTCACTTATAGTCGTGTATATATATATATATATATATATATATATTCATTTTAAGGCTCCCCTAGTGTTAAAAATTTGAGTTTTACCATTTTTTTATCTATTCAGCCACCCTCCGGGTCTGACGGGAGCACTTTTAGCTTAGCTTAGCATAAATCATTGAATCCGATTAGACCATTAGCATCTCACTCAAAATGAGTTTTTATTATTTTCCTACATAAAATTGGACTCTTTTGTAGTTATGTTGTGTACTAAGACCAAAAATGAAAAGTTGCTATTTACTAGGCCAATAATGCTAGGATCTATACTCTCATTTTGGCGTAATAATCAAAAAACTTGCTGCCGTACCATGGCATGATTATTACGCCATAATGAGAGTATAGATCCTAGCATTATTGGCCTAGAAAATAGCAATTTTTCATTTTCTGTCAGTCTCAGTGCACAATGTAAATACAAAACAGTCAAGCTTTAAATAGGACAATCATCAAAACTCTTGCTCGCTCATTTTTGAGGGAGATGCTAATGGTCTAATCCGATTCAATGATTTATGCTAAGCTATGCTAAAAGTGCTCCCGCCAGAAAGAAATCAGCTGAAAAGGTTTTAACGCTAACTTTTTAATCCTAGGGAAGTTATAAAATTTTTTAAAAATTCAAGTGGAGTGTTCCTTTAACCTTTTCTTTCGTGTTTTCTGCAGTAATAATAACTCTTCACAAGTTACAAAACGTGAACAAAGTGAGTGTGTCTGAGACTAAACTCATTTCCATCATCTGAAAGCATCTGTTTTGCAGGCGTTTCTTGGTGTTGCCTCTCGTTCCTCCACACTTGGCATTAATATATACTGGCAGAGCAGATCTCGAAGTCAAACTCTTCTGTCTCGGTACATAAAGAGCCTCAATGGGTCTATTCAAAAACACAAGAGCTGCATGTCCACACACACACACACACACACACACACACACACACACACACACGAGACGCTTGTGAAACTGCTTTGATACGCTGATGCTCACGGAGGCTCTGTCTGAATCATATGATCTGCTCACATGGGCTCTGATAGGAACTAATGCATAAAAGTGTTAATGTAATGTTTTTATAATCTTTTGGGATAAACATGCTTTTTCTGACGTGTTGACTATCATACTTAATGTAGAACTGTTTAACTGTAACCGTAGTGTAGTGTTGTGTAACTCTAGTGTAACTTTATTACAGTTAACTTATTTCAGTTAACTTTATATAAACGTATCATTGCATATGTGTAATTATGATTAATTTTAAATGCATAATATAGAAATTTCTAGAAAAAATAGCATTATGTTGTGTTTATATATATATATATATATATATATTTGCATACAGTGCTAAAATAGCATTATGTAATACATATATTTAGATACAGTGCTCAGCATAAATAAGTAATTATAAGTAGCCCAAATTTAAATACTAGGGAAAAATGACAATTTTGAACAAAAAAATATATAAAGTTTTGTAGTTTTTTTTTTGCAAAATCTTGAATGAATGTATGTATTATCTTTCTATTTCCAAAAATGTTCGGTGGCTAAAATATTTTTGTAATAAATATATCAGTTTAATACATTTGATTTGTTCAAATACACCAAAATATATGACCTATATTAACTGAGAGATGAATAAAAACGTTCATTTTTAAAAGCGGGTGTATATAGTGCAAATAACATGAAATTAAGTGTGCAAAACTATTACTAAGTAATAGTAACAAGTAATGCTATCATGTCAATATGGACCAAAATCTCTGAAGAATATTTCCAGTACCTTGTTGAATCTATGCCACGAAGGATTAAGGCAGTTCTGAAGGCAAAAGGGGGTCCAACCTGGTACTAGTAAGGTGTACCTAATAAAGTGGCCGGGGAGTGTATATTTACATACAGTGCTCAGCATAAATGAGTAATTATAAGTAGCCCAAATTTAAATGTTAGGGGAAAAAAATGAAAATTTTTAACAAAAAATATATGAAGTTTTGTAGTTTGTATTTATTTGTTTTTTGCAAAATCTTGAATGAATGTATGTATTATCTTTCTATTTCCAAAAATGTTCGGTGGCTAAAATATTATTTGAATAAATATATCAGTTTAATACATCTGATTTGTTCAAATACACCAAAATATATGACCTATATCCACTGAAAAATAGTCCTTTTCAAAATGGGGTGTATATAGTGCAAATAACATGAAATTAAGTCTGCAAAATATTACATTCTATTACTAAATAATAGTACCAAGTAATTGTAATAACTATTAGTAATAATAACAAGTCATAGTAAAACAAAACTATTATTAAACAATACTATTACTAAATAAAAACAACTATTGCTATCTATTACTAAACTTAAATGCAAAAAACACTTTGACTTTTCACATTCAGGTGATTTAAAGAAAATACTAAAGTGCTTCATTTTTAAACGTGGGATTCTTTCACCCCTAAACTAAAAGATAATAGCTGGAACTGCCGTTTGAGTTTGATGGAGATCTGGTGTAAAGCGTATCAAATGCAGTCAGAAAGTGAGCAGATAAAGTGATGATGATAAAGTGAACACTGTTGGACTCGCCTTCAGATCCATTCTGAGAAAAGACACGCCTAAACTATCGCTCTCTCACAGATGCATCTGGCCAATAATATCTACAGATATCATGTGTGTGGAATGACAGTCACAACAACCGCAATTACATCAGCTGAATGCAGAATAATTACACAGACATGTACGAAGATTCAAACTGAGTCTAATTTGCGGGAGCACCGTTCTGGTGAATGGGTTCTTTTTAATGATTCACCCAAGGTTATTTACAAATCACTTCTAAAGTAGCATCAGTGGTGTAAAGTAACTAATTACAAATACTCAAATTACTGTAATTGAGTAGTTTTTCTCAGGAATTGTAATTTACTATGTAGTTTTATAAATGTGCACTTTTACTTTCCCTTGAGTACATTTTTAGTGCAGTATTGGTACTTTTACTCCACTACTTTCCTTAAATCTGCCGTCACTACTTTATTTTTTCTTGTCTTTGGGGATTAGAAAAATCGGTCCTGTGATTCCCAATCAAGCCCAATCAAATTGCACATAGAAAGTAAATCGCATCATAATGAACAACCTCAAGACATGAGCGCTTTATAATTGCAGCAAACTCTTTGGAAGCATTAAAAGTGTCCAAGAAGATGTCCAACATCTTTACACGCAATGACCCAGAGACTGTTTAGATGCACGTCACTGATGAGAAGATGACGGATGTTTACTGTATGATGACCAAAATGGCCTTAAAGACCCAGCAGGCCCAAGATGTCAACATGACGTCAGATTGACGTTGTACCCTATCGTCGTGGGGACGCTGCATTTTGTTTGGAAATGAAAATCAGGTTGACGTCAGAACTCAACGTCAGGCCAACATCAACGTCCAACCTAAAACCAACCAAATAGCAACGTCTAATGACGTTACAGCTTGACGTTGTGTGGATGTTACCACTATGACATCTATCAGACGTTGGATTTTGGTTGCCATACCTGATGAATAAATGTCAGTATTTGATGTTAGTATGACGTTGGTTTAAGATGTTGACTCGACGTTGGATTTTGGTCACTTTCTAACACAACCTAAAATCGTCATTTGACGTCATTATTGGATATCAAAATAACGTTGTCCTTAGACGCTGGCTAGACATTGAATTTTGGTCACCTGACATCACAACTTAAATCTAACCTAATATTAAAATCTTATGATGTTGTGTGCCTGCTGGGCAATAACTAGATGCACTACAGAATGTTACGTTTACACACACACATGCACAAATTAGATGTAAACGCATCAGCTTTTTACAGCGTGATACTCACTACTCACTACTCTTGAGTACTTTTGAAAGGTCTACTTTTTACTCATACTTTGAGTAATATTTACAACAGATACTTTTACTCTACTTGCATTACATTTTTAGGCAAGTAATGGTACTTTTACTTGAGTATGATTTTTCAGTACTCTTTACACCACTGATAATTTTGTCATAAAAAGGCATTAAACGCCCTGACGAAAACACAGGACATTAAATTGAAACAAATTAATCAAATAGCCTAACAACTCGATCGATCACACACACACACGCACGCACGCACGCACGCACACGCACGCACGCACACACACACACACAAGCTACAAAGTAACAAATACTGTGTGAAGAGTGCTCCGATCACGTGTAACAAAACTGAAACAACGAATAATTTTCAATTCATTCAAATGAGGGGTCCGAACGAACTGACTCTCTAAATGAAATTGAACTTGCCACAATGATCATGAACAGTTTTGAGTAAACAGTTTTCCCTATTTTATAAAGCAGACAACATTATATTTTTACCTCATGCCATATAGTTTACTGATCAACAATTTCGTGTTAAATGATTTATTTTAAATGATAAATGTTCGGCTTCCATGCTGAGATTATTCTCTAATATTTGAGAAAATGATAAACAAATTCAAACAAACAACCAAAAAATTCAACACACACATGATTAATTGCGTCCTATATATTACATAACTTATTTATGTATATTTATGTATATCTAATACAAATTATATATAGATATGTAAATTGCAGGTGGCACAGTGGGTAGCATGATCGCCTCACAGCAAGAAGGTCGCTGGTTCGAGCTTCGGCTGGGTCAGTTGGCATTTCTGTGTGGAGTTTGCATGTTCTCCCTGTGTTCGCGTGGGTTTCCTCCTGGTGCTCCAGTTTCTCCCACAGCATAAAGAAGTGGTGGAAAGAGTACTGAAAAATCATACTCAAGTAAAAGTACCATTACTTGTCTAAAAATGTAATGCAAGTAGAGTAAAAGTATCTGTTGTAAATATTACTCAAAGTATGAGTAAAAAGTAGACCTTTCAAAAGTACTCAAGAGTAGTGAGTAATACGGTGTAAAAAGCTGATGCATTTACATGTAATTTGTGGATGTGTGTAAACGTAACATTCTGTAGTGCATCTAGTTATTGCCCAGCAGGCACACAACATCATAAGATTTTAATATTAGATTAGATTTAGGTTGTGATGTCAGGTGACCAAAATTCAATGTCTAGCCAGCGTCTAAGGACAACGTTATTTTGATGTCCAATAACGAAATCAAATTACGTTGATATTTGGTTGATTTTAGGTTGTGTTGGAAAGTGACCAAAATCCAACGTCGAGTCAACATCTTAAACCAACGTCATATTGACGACAAATACTGACATTCATTCATCAGGTATGGCAACCAAAATTCAACATCTGATAGACGTCATATTGGTAACGTCCACACAACATCAAGCTATAACATCATTAGACGTTGACATTTGGTTGATTTTAGGTTGGACGTTGATGTCAGGCTGACGTTGGGTTCTGATGTCAACCCGATTTTTATTTCCAAACAAAATGCAGCGTCCCCATGACGTTAGCGTATAACGTCAGTCTGAAAGTCTTGTGCCTGCTGGGTGTTTAAGGCCATTTTGGTCATCATACAGTAAACATCTGTCATCTTCTCATCAGTGACGTGCATCTAAACAGTCTCTGGGTCGTTGCGTGTAAAGATGTTGGACATCTTCTTGGACACTTTTAATGCTTCTAAACAGTTTTCTGCAATTATAAAGCGCTCATGTCTTGAGGTTGTTCATTATGGTGTGATTTGACTGGACAGAAATCACAGGATTGATTTTTCTAATCTACATAGATTAGAAAAAATAAAGTAGTGACGGCAGATTTAAGGAAAGTAGTGGAGTAAAAGTACCAATACTGCACTAAAAATGTACTCAAGGGAAAGTAAAAGCACACATTTATAAAACTACTCAGTAAATTACAATTCCTGAGAAAAACTACTCAATTACAGTAATTAACAGATGTTTGATGGGTTGCAGCTGGAAGGGCATCCGCTGCGTAAAACATATGCTGGATAAACTGGCGGTTCATTCCGCTGTGGCGACCCCAGATTAATAAAGGGACTAAGCCGAAAAGAAAATGAATGAATGATAATGTAAATTGCTTTTTTGTATATTTTATGTGTTTATACACACACATGGGCAATTTGCACAAACCGGACTTGGACAAACTGGACTTGCCAAAAGAGAAATAGTCATGAATAATATTACGCAATACGAAAAAAATGATTAGACTGTATTAATTAAAAAAGACACCAGTGTGCACATCTAAGAAAATCTTGAAGGCAGGTGCTCGATAAAGCCAAACAAAATAGAAAAAAAGAAATCGGCACACTGACACTTTAGCTTTAAAAAGACAATTTAATCGGACAATTGTCTAATTAAATTGTATTTTAAGAGCTAAAGTGGCAGATTGACTTTTTTCTAGAATGCATTAATTAACACTAGGCAAAACCACTAACACCAGTTTCAAACCACACCGTTTTACTAACTCCATTAAGTATCACATGAAAAAAACTTGCCAAACTTTCCCAAAAATATTCACTGTACTTTTTTGTACTGCTCACATAAGTTTTAAACGACGGCTTCTTACTTTCCCGTTCTCATCGCCCGGCGCGGGCACGCTGCGTCACGCTGACGTCACTGCGTCGCTGAGATGACGAGCTGCGTGTCTGTGGTAGTAATGTGCGCACTCGTGTTGCCGTTTCACATCTCCGCGTGTCTCCCGTGCGTTTAAATCTTCCCAGCGCCGCACGACACGCATGGAGTTGCGCACCGACGCGGTATTGGCCAGCATGGAGATGTCGGAGCCGGTGAAAAATGACGACGATTACGAGAGTTTGCCCGCTCATGCGTCCCTGGGCACGCACATGACAGCAGGAGCCGTGGCCGGAGTGCTGGAGCACACAGTCATGTACCCTGTGGATTCCGTCAAGGTAATGTAATGTAATGTAATGTAAAGGTAGCACAACACACGGAAAAGCGCGATAAACACCCACTTGTGATGCGTCAAATGTGCTGTTAGCGCGTACGCGACGTAGCCTTCAAGCTAACTTTTTTGACAAAAGTTAGTCTAGATGACTCAAACGTTCTCAAATGGCTAATACACGACAACGAAGTTAAAACATAACATTAAGTCTTGCTTTTTTGTCGATTAAAAGTGCACTCTGCAACTTCTGAATGATGAAGTGCTGCTGTATTTCCACTCAGACAGCGGTTTACTGTACAGCACACTTCAGTCAGTGACAGCCGCTGAAATTGTGGTAAAGTTGGTTTTATATTCACACATTCAGACTTTCTCCTTAATAATATAATTTCAGAAAAGTATTCTTTGCCAGTTCTAAATAGTGAAATCAAATTATCTGCCAGTGACTATCAAAGTACAACATTATTCAGTCAAATAAATAGTGCTAATGTTGTTTTTAAGTCATTCTAGCATGCGATTTCAGACCGAATATTCTAAGTGCCATGGTAAAAACAATATAGGGAGCATGTCACAAGTTGTCACGGTGCAAAAATGAACGAATGTGCGAATGTAAAACCCACTTTACCATAAGTAGAGTGGGTTTTAAAACAACATTAGCACTATTTATTTGACTGAACAATGTTGTGTTTTGATAGTCATTGGATGAAACCAACTTTACCACAATATAAACGACAAGTTAAACCAGAACATCATGTCATGCTTTTTTTTGCCGTTTAAAATTGCACTCTACAACTTTTGAGTGATGAAGTGCCAGTGTGTTTCCTCTCAGACAAATCGAGGTAAAGTTGGTTTTATATTTGGCACTATTTGTTCAGTGACAACTTGTGTCACGCTCCCTATATTGTTTACCATGGTACTTTGTATATTCGGTCTGAAATCTACATGTAAGTATGACTAAACAACATTAGCACGGTTTGTTTGACTGTGAACAGTGTTGTACTTTGATAGTCATTGGCTGATAATATGATTTCACTATTTGGAATTGGCAAAGAATACTTTTCTGAAATTATATTATTAAGGAGAAAGTCCGAATGTGTGAATATAAAACTAATTTTACCTCTAAACATGGTATTTCTGTCTCTATAGACTCGGGTCATTTCAAGCTGTCAGGTGATTAACTTACCTCATTTTTGTGTGTTTGGTGAATGCTAATTAAAGTAGTGTGAAACTAGCTACAAGTGTCGAACATGATGTAGACTAATTGTTCAAAGTCAGTAACAAGCATTCGTTATTCATGCAGAAAATGTCTTCATTCATAAGTCGTGGTTGTGCATTTATCAAACAAGCAGAGACTGCTTAAAGGAATAGATCAAGCAAAAAATAAATTTCCATCATCATTTTCTCACCCTTTACTTGTTTGAACCCTTTATGACTTTCTTTCTTCTGTTGAACACAAAAGAACATATTTTGAAGAATGTTGGAAACCTGTAACCATTGACTTCCATAGTAGGAAAAACAAACCGTAAATTCTTTCATCGTTTACTCACCCTTTACTTGTTCCAAACCTTTTGAACACAAAAAAAGATATTTTAAAGAAAAGCTGCAAATCTGTAACCATTGACTTCCATATATATATATATATTTTTTTTTTTACTATGGAAGTCAATGGTTACAGATTTCCAGCTTTTCTTTTTCAACTTCTTATGTGTTCAACAGAAGAAAGAAACGTTTTGGAAGCGTCGAGGGTGAGCAAATATTGTGTAAATAATTTTTTTTGGGTGAACTACCCCTTTAAGTGTATTTTTAGTGTACTTCAGATCTTAAAAGTATGAAGGTAATCTGATATTACTGTAATTAAATGCCACTTAAGTGTACTTAAAGAGATAGTTCATCCAAAAATGAAAATGTACTCTCCCTCAAGTGATTTCAAACCTTTATGACTTTCTTTCTTTTGTTGAACACAAAAAAAGATATTTTAAAGAAAAGCTGGAAATCTGTAACCATTGACTTCTATAGTAAAAACAAAACAAATATATGGAAGTCAATGGTTACAGATTTCCAGCTTTTCTTTTTCAACTTCTTATGTGTTCAACAGAAGAAAGAAACGTTTTGAAAGCGCTCGAGGGTGAGCAAATATTGAGTAAATAATTTTTTTTGGGGTGAACTACCCCTTTAAGTGTATTTTTAGTGTACTTCAGATCTTAAAAGTATGAAGGTAATTTGATATTACTGTAATTAAATGCCACTTAAGTGTACTTAAAGGGATAGTTCGGCCAAAAACGAACATTTTCTCATCATTTGCTCACTCTTTGTAAGCAACAGAAGAAAATCAGACAGGTTTGGAACAAGTGGAGGATGAGTAAATGATAACAAAATTAAAATTTTTTGGGGTGAACTATCTCTTTAAAAAGTGTAGCTACATTTAAGTTCTTTTTTTTTTTTTTACAAAGTTAAAGGGATAGTTCACCCAGAAATGAAAATGTACTCACTATTTTTTTTTCCTCCCTCAAGTAACTTCAAACATTTATGACTTTCTTCCGTTGAACGCAAAATAAGATATTTTGAAGAATGCTGAAAACCTGTAACCGTTGACTTCCATCATAAGAAAAAAACAAATATATGGAAGTCAATGGTTACAGGTTTCCAGCATTCTTCAAAATATCTTATTTGTGTTAAAAACAAATAAATAATGACAGAATTTATGGTTTTGGGTGAACTATGCCTTTAAGTGTATTTGTAAAATGTGTAGAAATATTTAATTTTTTATTTATTTATTTATTATTATTATTTTTTTCTTGCATTAAAGTACTCTAGTTTTGATCATTAGAGTAAAATCATTGATTGCAATTTTAATTTAAATGCTTTCTAATATTACATGTAATTACTTGTAATACATATTGGCACACATACATTACATTACATACATTTTAAATTGCAAATACATTTTAACTTCATTACAAATGTGTAATTAAAAATGCAAATTTTTTAAATACATCACATACAGGCTTTATATAAATGACTTTAAAAAATAATATATAAATAATACAATAAATTCTTGCAATACACGCAATAGTAGAATTTAATTATTTCAAAGAAATTAAAGTCATTAAAAAGAAATATATATATATATAGACCATTTTGAGGGATGTAAACAAAAACAATGGTCCTAACGCATTTCCTGTTTTACATTTTTAATCTCTATAGCTTCCGAGAATCCAAAAACAGCCACATATTGATAATGTTATGATAGCTGTTTTAACATGAGGTTATGATTGAATTGCCTCCTGTTACAGTTATGAAATTAGTTTGATAACAAGTAGGAAATGTTCATGGGCCAATGACATGACCACATTGAAATGGTCTATAGTTTAGTCCTATTTACGTGGGTAAAAAAACATAACTAAAGTTACATAATTGGATTTAATATATTTATTTATTTATTTTTATTTAATTGTAAAATAACATCCAATAAGTGTTACGTATTCTTTTTTTAAAGTATGCTAAAGTACACTTATTTTCCTCATGGTCTATAATGCACATATTACAGAGAGCCTGTCCTTGAGTATGTGGATTTAAGCGGGTCAAGGCCATAATGGTGGTAGTTTACAAATGACCCCTTGCAAGGGTGTGAAGTGAACTTGCAGCCTTGTAGTTAGCAGAATAGATGTTTGAACTCTAGGCCGCAGTGTTCTTGAACAGAGCAAACCAATCAGTTTTAACTTAAGCCCTAATAAAGTTGTCCTGAGGAACAAAAGGTTGTTGCTGTTTCTTTGCTACTGTGCGTATGTTTTATCTATGGGGAAAGTGTTGTCTCATGATGTCGAGTGGAAATACCAGGGTGTTTTAGCGTGTGACTGCAGCACTAATCTTCAGGCTAGTCGAGATCAGGCTTTAAAACAACACTCCATTCAAATGCAAGTCTGCCAGATTTTCACTCAACAAAATATTCTGTGCATCAGAGTTTTATGGTAGGTTTTCTTGCTCTGTTTCCGTCTTCACAAACTTTATGGCTTAAAGTAGGGTTGCCCAAACTTTTTCTTATGAAGGGCCAAAAACCAGACCTGATTGAGGTCGGTGGGCTGAAAGCAAATACAGTATATAAACTGTATTACAATAAAGTTGCCATGGTAATTTGTTAATTTATTAATATTTAAAAATAAATTGAAAAAATACTTTAATCGTATTAATAATTGTATATATTTTTTACATTTTATAATTAATTCTTACTATAAAACCATAAACAATCCTATTTATAACACTATGGAGTTCAATGTAGAGTACACTAGTCAAGCTGCACCTGCCTTTGCCTTGATTTGCTCACCTTGTGCATTGTCCTCTATCCGTCAAATGCCTACTAAGTATTTACATTTATTTTTTAAAAATATGATTGATTCACAATATTTTATTGAAAAATTAAATTTTAGTTTGCTTAGCTCAACAGTTTAACAAAAGTTTATGTTAAATTAGAAATGACGATCTCTTTTGAAGGCATTCGATGGCGGGCCAAATCAAAGGTTACCATGGGCCAACTTTGGACCACGGACCCTAGTTTGGGCATTTCTGGCTTAAAGGAACAATCCAGTTTTTTTTTTTAGGAAATCCTGTTAGACTCAGTTTATAACTCCCCTAGAGATAAACAGTTGAGTTTTATCATTTTTGAATCCATTCAGCCAATCTCCAGGTCTGAAGGGAGCATTTCTAGCTTAGCATAAATAATTGAATCGGATTAGACCATTAGCATCTCACTCAAAAAAAAAGAAAAGAAAAAAAAGAAAAGAGTTTTAATAATTTTCCTATTTAAAGCTTGACTCTTCTGTAGTTACATTGTGTACTAAGACTGACAGAAAATAAAACATTGCTATTTTCTAGCCCAATAAGGCTAGGAACTCTTCTCAGGCGTAATAATCTAGAAACTTGCTGCCGTATCACGACTGCAGCATACACAATGATATTACTCAGCGCCTGAAGTTTCTTGATTATTACACTGGAATGAGAGTATACAGTAGTCAACATTTGAAGTGGATCATCACCTTTGGACAATTAAAAAAAACATTTGATATGCTTCATATGTAGTTCCTAGACATATCGGCCTAGAAAATAGCAGCATTTTCATTTTCTGTCAGTCTTAGTACATGATGTACCTACAGAAGTGTCTAACTTTAAATAGTAACATTTTTATAAACCTTTTTTTGAGTGAGATGCTAATGCTCTAATCCAATTTAATGATTTATGCTAAGCTAAGCTAAAAGTGCTCCTGCCAGACTCTGAGATCTTCTGAATGGATTAAAAAATGGTAAAACTCAAATGTTTAACTCTAGGGGACTTGTAAAATGAGCCTATTTTTATTTTTATTTTTTAAAGTGGAGTGTTCCTTTAACAAAAGTGCCCAAACTTTGTCTTTTTTTTAGTGAGTGACAGTGATGTCACGGTGCCAGATTCTCTCTGCATCTATTCTGTGCGACTTGCGTAGGCTATTGTCAATGTTTCCTCAGTGGCTGCCAGATTTCACTCATTCATAGTGCTGAGCGTCTGAGAGCCGCGAATACTACGTGTCTGTTGAGCACATAACCAGTGAGACGCGGCTGATGATGCCTGACCGGCTGAGGCCCTGGACTTTACCTGGAAGGAACTGGGCTGTAATTGGTTTGTGTGCTCATGGGTGTGTGTTAGAAAATGACGACAGACACTGAGAACAAAAAGGAAAAAAAAACTTGGTCAGGGATCACAGAGAAGTACGCCGTTTGTAGGACAAAGGGTGAATCTTTCTCAGGATGATGTTTCATCGTGAGAAATCATTATTTGTGTCGTTGTCCGGGCATGTGATTTGAGATTTTAAAAACAATGTGAAATTAAAATTCAATGCAACCCTATAAATAAAACAGAACAAAAATATTTATTGAAATTGTTTCTGCCTCTCAAATAATCCCTATTCTTTTTAAACAGCCATGTGGTCAGAAAACCCCCACTATTATTAAGTGTATATAAAGTTATTGTAATTACCATAATATCTTTTGCCTATTGTTTTTTTTAAATAGTGCAAATCATAGCATTACTAGGGATGCAACGATTATAGATTTTGGTTGTACGATTATAGTCTGAGGAATAATGACGGTTTCACGGTTATCACTATTATTATGCATTCATTAATTTCAAAACACTACTAGTTAGAAAATCACATGGAAACTTCTTATATTTTAAAGTGTTATTTATTGCGGCTCAGTAGCCAAATAATACAGCACAAAATAATATTAACAAACAAACAATAGTCCATTTCTCTTTGGACTTAAAAATAAGTGACATTTAAACATAATTAATAATTTTACACTGAAAATAAATGACAGAACAAAAAATACATAATTAAATAAAAATATTAAGTATTAAAAAATTGTATTTGTCTAATGTAAATCTAAGCTACATATTAGCTAAGTATTTCTCTTTTAAAGAGAACAAGTGTAATAATAATAATAATTCCTTACATGTATATATATTTATATTTTCTGGACACTTAAAGCGCTTTATACATTTTTGTGGGAATCTCTTCATCCACCACCAGTGTGCAGCATCCACCTGGATGACGCGACGGCAGCCATATTGCGCCAGACCGCACACCACACACCAGCTGATTGGTGGAGAGGAGACCGAGTGATGAAGCCAATTATGATATGGGGATGGTTAGGAGGCCATAATGGACAGAGGCCAGTGGGCAAATTTGGCCAGGATGCCGGGGTTAAACCCCTACTCTTTTTCGAAGGACATCCTGGGATTTTTAATGACCTCAGAGAGTCAGGACCTCGGTTTAACGTCTCATCCGGAAGACGGCGCTCACTGAGCAGTATAGAGTCCCCTTCACTTTACTGGGGTGTTAGGACCCACACAGATCGCAGGTTCAGCGCCCCCTGCTGGCCTCACTAACACCACTTTCGGCAGCAACCTAGCTTTCCCATGTGGTCAAATGTAGTCAAAGGCTGCTGAACCTCTGTCTGAAAGGCACTTTTGATCAGCTATATTATAAAATTGTTTGGTATTTTTATTTTGTATTTTTTTTCTCTTTGGAGTAGAATTGTGTGTATTCCATACAAAATATGGAGTTGATCGGTCAGTTCTTGTCACATGACTCCATTGGAATTAACGAACTTGCACATGCAAAAGACGCAGTATGTGAACGGCCTTTAGTTAATTGCATCAGCCATAGTTAATCCAGTGTTTGTGCGCATTAGCCTCAATGTACAAGCTCGGAACTTTAAACTAGCGCACAGTTGGCATAACTGTGTTTAGTTTCAGCAGTTTTGTTCCATGCAGAAACGTAGTGTTGAGAAGACTTTACGATTAATTAACCGTGACAAATTAAAGTGCGGTTAATGGTGAAATTGGTTAATTGTTGCATCCCTAACCATAACTAATTTAGTTTAATTACAGTGATATAGAGAATAAATAAGTGTGTTTCTGAAAATCTGGCTTATTTTATAATATTTTTTGTATTTCAAAAACATATAAATTTATTTATTTAAATGTATTTTTAATTATTATTATTATTTTTTATTTATTTATTTATTTATTGTTTTTAATTAATTAACTTTTTTAATTATTTTTATTTTTCATTTCTTTTTTTGTATTTTTATTTATATTTAATTATTTATTTGTTTTTTTATATTCTTATTTTAATTTTTTTTATTTTTATTTTATTTTATTATTTTATTTTATTTATTTATTTGTATTTGTTTATTTTTAAGGGGCTAATATTATTGAACTTAAAAATTAAAAACAGCTTTTATTCCAACCAAACTTAAATATTTTTCCAGAAGGAGAAATAGTATAGCAAATATTGTGAAAATCTCCTTTCTCTGTTAAACATCCCTTTAATATATATATGTGTGTGTGTGTGTGTGTGTTATATTTCCCCTCTGTTATCACTCTATTATCACTACAGAAGATAAAGACTGACTTTCAATGATTTGTGTGACACGTCAGTAAATCATTTGTCAAACATCCAGACAGAGATTCGTTTCCAACACTTCCTCTACGTCTTCAGAAAGTCAAAATATGATTTATGTGAGCATGCAGAGTGTTTCTGCGTGACATTTCTCAACTGCTTTAAAGCAAACAAGCCTAGAACTTTGTTAATGGATTATAACCGAATGTTGATTGTGATTGACCCAAACATGATGTTGCAATGCAGTTGCTGGAGTCTGTCTGTGTGGTAATGATTCAGGCTCTTCAGTGAAACTGGAATTTCCAAAGTGTGTGAAATTGTGGGAGATCTGACAGCTGTACGGGGTTTGTCACTTCCTCCAGGCACCTGTAAAAGCACTTCAGGACACTTGGCTGACAGTCAAACTTTTCCCGATACATGCCCTTTACTCACACACATACACACACACTGTCTCTCTCTGTGGTCATTCATTCTCATTCAAAACCACTATGGTGCTTCTTTAAATGAAGAGACAGCGGGAATTGTTTCTCTAATATTTACTCTTTCATTTAAGCCAGTATGTTAAATCCTATTATTAAACAGCTGTCTGGAATACTCGCTTCTGATTGGTCAGTTGCAACATTCCAATGACTGTTATTCCTAGTTAACAACGTCTAAATAACGCAGGCTGTGAGTAATGCACAGGTTAGTGTATACTCCATCAGCTTTTTTCCCTTTCTGTCAGATTTCTAGGGCTGTGCAATTAATCAAAATTAAATTTTGATTTCGATTTTGGTCTCCAACGATTATGAAAGCACAATAATTGAAATAAAACGATTATTATGCATCATATCCTGCTCCCTTTCCAGCAGTCCGAATTTGTTCCTCTCAAAGCTCATTTTCGCATTGAAATCATGAAACATGACTTTTGCAGCATGGGAAGCGCTTCATTTATTGATGTGTATTCGATTCAATCATGTTTTTAAAAGCGCGAAAGAGTGCATGCGTGTGTGTGCTCGAATATTGTGGTATTTATCAGAAATTATTGTGATTAATGAGATCCACCAATAACAAACCATAACCGTCCAATCAGTTTCTCATAGACAATCAAGTCGTGTTGCTTTACATTTATATTTTCACGTCTGCAATACTGTTATTTTCTTCATATTAGGGAAGAAAACATTATCCAAACGTATATTTCATACTGACTTAAGTTAACACCCTCTCAAATCTTTTTGTAGTCTTTACACATGTATTCCTCCAGAAGAAGTTTATTTATCTGACTTATTATGTGGTTTTGTTATGTGTGTGCAGTACAGTCACAGCAGTGATTCAGAGAGATGCAGCAATAGTAGACGAACCAGAATAGAGAAACCGGATGAATGACAGTGCTGTTTTCTCTCCATACACCAACCCAGAAATAAACACATTATGCACAACACTAGCTTTGTTTGGTTGTGTATTGCATAAAGTGAAGACTGTAATGGTTGAAGTGATTTTAACTGTCAGACATCCTGACTTGTTTAATAGCCATGGCATTTAGTTCATTTTTTTTTAATATATAGTTACACTGTAAAAAATATCTGTAAATTAGCAGTTTTCTCTATTTTGTGATTTTATTTTTCCCTGTTTATTCATGCTTTTGAATTGCATCATTGGACCTTTATCTTTTAACCTTTAAAGTTTGAAAAAGTGACTTTTATAGACATTTTTAATAGTTTAAAGTGATAGATTCTAGAGGTGTGAACCTACACTGGTCTCAGGGTTCAGTTCGGTTACGATTATCATGCCATCGATTCGGTTCAATTCGATATCACGGTGCATTGACGATGCTTTCCATAAACAATTTTATATTTTACTTTACAGCACAAGAATTCTTGTATTAAATTTTTTTATTTATAAATACATTTTCTGTGTATTTGTAATACAATTTTGTCCTTTTAATACAAGCAGTCACATAAAAGAACTGTACCTTTAATTTGACTTGCTCAAAGAAAACACTCTTTTTGAATGCATCAAACAAAACTCAAGTACATCAACAACATGAGCATTTAAAGCAAATAAAGAAATGTGAATATTATGCCGAGATTGGCTCTAACGCTCTGGTGCTGTTCACAGATGAATGACACTGATAAACGGCAGCGGCGATCACAGCTGATCCATGATAGACGCGGTGGAGAAAACTCACTCTGCAGACACGCTTGTGTCTGGATCCACAAGTATCGCTGTAACAGCCGAGTGGAGAGGAAACGTGTGCAGAGTTTCTGGGTTTTATAAGTAGTTGGAGCGTTTTAATTACTCAAGCTCACCGATACCGAATTGTCCGCGTCTGCATCGCGGTGCACCTAAGAAACAATTAATTTTGACACCCCTAATTGATTCTCTGGGTTGGTGTTGTACATTACGCTACGGAAACCTTGTAATAAGCTGCCAGTACATTTTCTGTTATGTTACAGACTTCTTTCTCTCTATATTATTATTTTTTGTACATTTTTTTTATTTATTTCAAACTACTAAAATGTCAATAAAAGTGTCTTTGTTAAACTGTAGAGTTGACTTTTCAACATCATAAGTGGACAGAGAAACGTAAATAAAAGGAAAGCACATATTTTTCCCTATTGGATGCTGGAATATTTTAAGGCATACAAACTTTTTCATTCTCTCTCAGATCAGCCAAATTTCAGAAATTTCCCTGCCTCAATATTCAGACGTTTCTAATATTTTTTTCCTAAAGGCTAAAATATTATAACCGAACGTTGATTGATTGACCCAAACATGATGTAGACTAAAGACTAATGACTATTGATCGTAATGATCAATCGATGTGTAACGGAGGGCCGGTTTGAGTCTCTCCACATGGGTGGGACGGCCAGAGCTTGTAATCTCACACTTGCAGAAGGGCGTGAAGGTACAACGGTGTCTTTTGCGTTTGGGGCGGGACGTTGAAGATTAACAGGCCATTATAAACACATGCGTACAATACAGACAAGCGTTCCTCTCAGGACTGTCACCTCTGATGCAACAGATGCTTGATAACAGCCAAGTTTGTTAATTGTTGATATAATTCAGTCACTCAGTCAGGATAGCTGCAAGAAGAACATTTCTGTTTCCAGTTAGGACTGCACAATATATCGTTTCAGCATTGATATCGCAATGTGATCATTCGCAAGGATGATCTGGAATGTCAGTTTTAGTTTATTCGTCACACAGGCAATTTGAGTGGAATTATAGCTGACCAAGAACCATACTGTTGAAGTTTAACTCTAATAGAGTGAAATACTGCTTTGTTTTTAAGGCCTATGACTAAGATTTCAAGTGCATTTAATCATTTGTGTACACGAAATTATAACAATGAGAATTAATTGCAATTAATTTTAATACAATGAAGACTGCAATATTATTTGCTTACATTTGATTATTCAACTTATACTTGAATACAGTTAGTAGAGGTGTGAACCTACACTGGTCTCACAGTTCGGTTACAATTATCATGCCATCGATTCGGTTCAATTCGATATCTCGGTGCATTGATGATGCTTTCCATACACAATTTGATATTTTACTTAGCAACACAATAATTCTTGTATTCATAATTTATAAATTTATTTCTATATTATTTGTAATACAATTTTGTCCTTTAATACAAGCAGTCAGATATATGAACTGTACCTTTTAATTTGACCTGCTCAAAGAAAACACTCTTTTTGAATGTATCAAACAAAACTAAAGTACATGCACAGAACGACATGAGCATTTAAAGCAAATAGACACATGTAAATATTATCCCGCTTGCTTTTTGAGTGTTGTCGAGTGAGTTCTTAAACGCCTATGATTGGTCATGCGCTCAACAGAAAGGGCTGCGATTGGCTCTAACAGTCAGCACGGCTCTGGCGCTGTTCAACAAACAGTGACACAGACACGGCCGCGGTGGTCAGCTGATCCATTATAGATGGCGACGCGGTGGAGAAAACTTGCTGTGCAGACGCTCTCATGTCTGGATCCAAAAGTAACGTTATTGTCGAGAGAGGAGATAAAACGTTACCTCACGAACACACCAGCAGGTCAAAGGGGCCACAGAGAGAGTTTACAGCTTTCATTTTTTCTTCTGATGTACTGTTTTGATGTACTTCCCTGTCAGTGAAAGACTGTTCAGCAAACTCACAAGTAGTGAATTGTGCACAGTTATCTGCTTTTTAAGTAGCTGGAGCGTTGAATTACTTCCGGTCACCTCCCTCGCCATATTAAGCTACCGCCATGTAACGCATATGTGATAAATGACGTCAGTACATAATAACCGGTTATGATTATTACTGAACTGATACCGAATTGTTCACATCTGCATCGCGGTGCATCAAAGCAACAATTAATTTTGACACCCCTAACAGTTAGACTAAAAAATAAAAAAATTTTTTTTGCAGATTATCTGGCCTACGAAATCGTGCCAATCAATATAAAATTATGAGTTCGTTCCAAATTGAGCTAATCAAGTCATCTGGTCAAAAACACAAAAACAATATACTGCAATGTCTGAATTTTTTCTAATATCGTGCAGCCCTATATCTAGTGCTGTTATTTGCTCTTTTAGTCCTGGGGGATCAAGTGGCCCAAACTTAAAGCACGGCCAGCTTTTTCCACATCCCCCTCCACACTAGATTGATTTACCGGAACAATGCTGAGTGTGGTTTTGTGCTCGACCGATCTCCTACACATCTGTGCTATTTTTTATTTTTTTGTCCGCATATATTTCATATTCATGTGTTACAATTAGGGCTGCACAATATATCGTTTCAGCATCGATATCGCATTGTGATCATTCGCAATAGTCACTTCGCGGATATATGCAATGTTGAGTCTGGATTATAATTGATCATTTCGCAAGTGTTGTCGCCGGTGACTGTGTGAGGATTTTTAAAGCATTCAGGCTTAAGAAATTGTACCATTGTAACTTTGAAAAATTAAAATGATACGTTTTATTGAATTGTTTATAAAACGAAGACTATGCAGTATTATTTTACATTTGATTATTCAATTACTGTATGTTGGAATACAGTTCGACTCCTCGGAAAACAATAAAACGCTGTTTATTTAATTTAATCCTTTTCTTTATTGATTTTATCTACGCGTGTAGATTGTTTCTTATATTTTATGCACATGCACTCCCCTACAGAATCATCCCAGTCAGTTTTTGCAAATAGTTATGCAACTAATCTAGTGAAATTCTAGTTGTATCGCAATATATATTGCAGAATAAAAAAATATCACAATGTTCGATTTTTCCAATATCGTGCAGCCCTAGTTACAATAAGTGGAGACAATATACAGAACGTCCAATTAGTCATATGATTAAAGTTAAAAAAGCCCTGGAAAGTTTGTGAAAATAAGCATACATGGATAGATATGTAAGTCCGTTTCCACCTGGTAAGAAAAAAAATCATGCCTTAATGTTAGAATTATGACTTAGCAAAGTCGAAATTATGACTTAATAACTCAAAATTATGACTTAATAAATCTACTCATGTAGTTTTTTTTTTTGTTGTTGTTGTTGTTGTTGTCTCAAAGGAAGTAAAAACCATTGGGCTTTGTTGAGTTTCAATGTGTTATGTGTCCTGTTTGACTTAATTTGTGGAAACCATATTGGCTTACTGTGGTGTATTTAGTTGTTCTTTGATTTACTAAATCACTTCAGAATGCACAGACACGCATTCCTGAAATACTTTTGATTTTAAAGACATTGCTGTCTGTGTTGTTTTAAATAAGCATGAGTTTATTTAAATTTTTTCATTATTATTCTGAAAAAGATCAGCGTTTTTCCTCCGCATCTGATGAATGTTTTCAGTGAGATCTGTTATCCCAGCATGCTCCGTTTGCTGTTTGATGACAGAGATTTTATAATGATAGTTTTGGGCCAATTAAAATGCATCCGGGTGTTTGTCTAGGTCTCTTTTAAAAAGCAGTCAACGAAAACCTTTTGATTAGCTGTAATGATATCTTGTTCAAAGTAAGCCGTGACCGCTCACTCTGGTTTATCCAGTGTTTGGCTGGAATTTGAAGGGATAACAGAGGAAAATAATGAATAATGGGAAAAAAGTTTAAATGTTTTGGCTTATTTAAAAGCTTAAATGATTATTCTACTTCATCATCACACTTCTAGAGCTGTGCAACATTGAAAATGTCTATATTTTGGAATCTAAATGTATTGGTTTTGTGCTGGTCTTGGCTGGTTTAGGCCTGTCATGGGTAAATACACAGGCTCATTGGAAAAACCTGCTTCAGGCTACTTAAATTGTTAAAGAACCAATAATAGGGCCAGACAGAATCTGCAGACATTTTTTGCTGTTTCTGTCCAGAATTTGGTAAGATATCTGCGGATTTATGTGAAATTATTTTGGGAGTATCGTAACTAAAAACTTAATGTTTTACTTTTAGTGAAATTTAAACCACACTGAACTAAACTAAACTGAACTTCAGCTCTGAAATCTGGACTTCACTAGAACTATGTTAAGCTGCTTTGACACAATCTACATTGTGAAAAGCGCTATATAAATAAACTTGACTTCACTTCACTTGAATATATGAAATAAAAATAATACGTTTTTAATTTTTATTTAATGTTTACAATGCAAATCCAATTAGATCCACCTATTTGGTAAAAAAAAAAGCAAGTCTCTCATATAATATATCTACTAAAAGACAGAAAGTATTACTTTACAAACTGTATTGTAAATAAATCATATAAACATTTTCAGATTGGTCAATAATATTACTGAAATTAATTTAACAACTGAATAAATATCAATTTACACACAAAGTCATTAAATAAAAAGTTTTCTGTGCTAGCAGATTATGTGTGGGCCTAGTCATGAGTTAATATAACCAACCCAGCCTCATTGGAAATACCTGCTTCAGACTACATTTTTGTGAAACCACAAAAACATACTTCAACATGTTTGATTGAAGTTTCTATTTAAAATGAATGCTATTGCTCATTTTTTACACTAAGGATGTTTACAGGGACATATTATCAACATATTTTCACAGATGTTTTTGCACAACACCAAATAAATATCACAAAACAACTTAATTCATTCATTCATTTTCCTTTGGCTTAGCCTCTATTTCAGAGGTCGCCACAGTGGAATGAACTGCCAACTATTCCAGCATATGTTTTATGCAGCAGATGCCCTCCCAGCCACAACCCAGTATTGGGAAACTGGGGTGACATGCAAACTCCACACAGACATGCCAACTGGCCCAGTCAGGACTCGAACCAGCGAACTTCTTGCTGTGACGTGACAGTGCTAACCATTGAGCCACCGCGCCATCCCAAAGCAACTTAATGACTAAATGATTTGTAATTAAATATGTTTGCGTCATTTTTCTATCTCTATATGGACACGTTTTCTGTTTTTTTTTTTTTTGTTCAGTAGCTGACTGTACGGTGTTGTACTTGTGCTCTGGTTTGAGTCTGGTGAAGCACAATTTCACAAAAGAGATAAAAGCAATGCAAAATCAAGGTAAATCTACATGGTCGCTGTGCAGTTTTGTCTTGCGTTTGCTTTTGAAACTATTGGTTTGGCTTAGGGTGATTTGATGGTGATCTGTACAACAAGCCCGTCAGCGCTCAAATGTTAGTGCGATTATGGTCATTTTTTGATTTGTACTGAACTCGGTACTTTTGACAACTCTACCTGCAAGCAAGATCCGATTAATCTGGTTAGTCAAAAAGTGAATTTTCAGCTAATAGATTACTTGAGATGTTTAAAAAAAAAAAAAAAAGACATTCTGAATTAATCACTAGTCAATTGCTTGAATGAAAAAGTTTTTATAGTGTTGCACAAACCGTATGAGTGGGTGTGTTTTTTTTTTTTTTATGCCAGAGTCAGATGCAGTGTGTGGATCAGGCTTTATTCTGATAGTCAGCTAAACAGCGGCCTGTGCCCTGCTGTCTGTGTGTGTTATGATGATTCCTGCCAAATCATTCACATTCAACAAAGCATGTTTTTAGAACTCAGCTGAAATGCCGGGTAAGCCGAAAGATGGCCTGCATCTATCTCTCCCTACAAATCGTGGGTATTTCCTTCCCGTTTTTGTTAACAGTTTAACTATCCGTTATGTTTCTGTCAGAAAATACCTATTTTTAGTGGCATTTGTAAATTATATACATCACTTTTTTATTTTTTTTTATTTGATTCAACATCAGAAATTTGTTGGACACAAACTGCCTGTTGTCCCACATAATATCAGACTACATTCTGTGAAGCAGTGGGAACTGAATCGGTGTAGTCTTTGTAAATAGAGTTAATTATTTTTTTTTGGGGGGGGGGATTGATAATGGATATCTGTACACCATGTGCTGCAATACAACAGACCTTCGTCAGCAAGATTGCAGATTAGCCATGTATGAAAACAATGTGTTTGTGTTAAACAATGTGATTTGCAACACCACAAAGTAAACACTAGAGTGTAATATGAAACTATAGACTTTTTATTTCGTCCATACAATCTATATTGTCATGTTGCACAGTCATAGCTGATTCACATATGGGTATTGCTAGAAACTATATTCTCATTCTGGCGTAACAATAATCAAGGATCTTTGCTGTCGTAGCATGACTCCAGTAGAAGCAATGATATTACAGAGCGCCTGAAAATAGTCATTGTGTAATATCATTGCTCCTGCTGCAGCCATGGTACTGCAGCAAAGTTCCTTGATTATTACGCCAGAATCAAAGTATATAAAATAGCAACTTTTGATTTTTCGTTGGTCTTGGTACACAGTGTAATTACTGAAGACCCAATCTTTAAATAGGAAAATGATCACAACTATATATTATTTTGAGAGAGAGAGGTGCTAATGGTCTAATCCGATTCAATTATCTATGCTAAGCTAAAAATGCTCCTGCCAGACCCAGAAACCAGCAGAATGGATTAATAAATGGTAAAATTTCAACTGATTAACTCTACTGTTAGTGTAGGGGATTTTTTTTCCAATAAAAGTGGAGTGTTCCTTTAACAAAGCAATGTTTTAAAGGGGACCTATTAGTTTCAGCTCAAAATACCTCACAAATAATGTTTTATATCTCTTTGAAGCTGAACCTTTTAGGCTTTGATCCTAATTGTGTTTTTTTGGTGACTGTCTCTTTAAATTCAAATGAGATTGCTCTTTTCAAAAGATGGCAGAGCTACAAATGCCCATGTCACCATAGTGGCACATCAAAAAACAAGACTAGCTTCCTATGCTAATGAGGGAGATATCGTCACTAATGGGCAGAGCTTTCCCTCTCTGATGACACAGGCAAAGGGAGAATGTCAATCAAAGTGTTTCTGCAGAATTTTTATCAAGTGTGATTATAAAGAATACAATTAATATTTTTTTACCTTTAGAAGCTGGTTATAATCACACACTGTTCCCACACAACCCCTTAAAAAAAGCGTTTTTAGCATAATAGGTCCCCTTTAAAGGAATACGTTATAATTAAGTATTGAGTGTAAATTAGGGATGTCCAGATCCGATCACGTGAAAATCAGGCCCAATCACGCAGTTTCAGACTCAGAATTAAACGTTACCTCCCGAACAGGAGAATATATATATATATCTTATTATTTTTTTAACACATCTATAGTTATGTGGTGGCACAGAGTCAGACCTCTTTTTTGACTTCACACAGAAACAGCAAAGCATGACATCACTTTGTTGCAGAGACGCTATTGGTTAAATGCCGGCAAAGTAGAACACGGAAGCAGCCTGAAGCGGAAAGTGCGAGTATGTTTGCGGTCTGGAGGTATTATAAAGTTGATGAGACTTTTTTTGTGCCGTTGCAAACGTCCTTGATGAGAACAGAAACAGGCTCAAACCTGACAAGGTAGAGATGTTAGTTTTCATTAAGAAAAACATACATTTCCTTCTGTGAAACTTACTACTGTGATGACAGTAAGAGTTAGGAGTGCAGTTCCTAAAAGCACATTACTGGCTTTGCAAACACTGTGGCACTTTATTCTTTTGTTGTTTACATGCCTGCCGGGTATTTTAAGTTGAGGTGCTATTTGTTTTTATATTAGATATCTTTTATATTTACTGTTGCACTAAAGTCCAAAAGTGAAGAATTTATGCTTAAGAATTTAAGCTACCTCACAGAAGTGCTCTGTTTTTTAACAGAGTTGTTGAATGTTAAAATAAGGTGAATTAAATAAAAATAAGGATCATGGATCTGTTTCTTCGCTCTTCTTTATTCTTTTTTTATATATTATAGAAGTATGGGATCGGGTTTCGGTATCAGTAGACACTCAAAATCAAATGACTCGTATTCGGACTGGAGAGCAAAAAAACCTGATCGGGACATCCCTAGTGTAAATATATATTTTGCTTTAATCCCTTTCTTTCTGTCCACAGACACGAATGCAGAGTTTACAGCCGGACCCAAAGGCTCAGTACCGCAGTGTGTACGGTGCACTGAAGAGGATCGTGCAGACGGAGGGTCTTCTTCGGCCCTTGAGAGGCCTCAATATCACAATTCTGGGGGCCGGTCCTGCACACGCTCTCTATTTCGCCTGCTACGAGCGAATCAAGCGCAGCCTTAGTGACGTCATCCAGAATGGAGGCAACAGCCACATAGCTAACGGTAAGAATGATTTTGTGTCAATACCAGATGTTGCAATATATTGGAATGCGTTTGTTTTTGGACATTGAAAGTTTTGCTTATTTCTGAATGGATAATAAATATTAACATAATAAATACTAATTAAATAAAAATAAACTTTCTTTGAGTAGCTGAATTATTAGCCCTCCTGAATTATTAACCTCCTGTATATTTTTCCCCCCGATTTCTGTTTAACGGAAACATTTAAAAAACATAATAGTTTTAATAACTCATTTCTAATAACTGATTTCTTTTATCTTTGCCATGATGACAGTACATAATATTTGATTAGATATTTTTCAAGATACTAGTATTCAGCTTTAAAGTGCAATTCAAAAGCTTAACTAGGTTAACTAGGCAAGTTAGGGTAATTAGGCAAATCATTGTATAACGATGGTTTATTCTGTAGACTAAATTATTGCTTAAGGAGGCTAATAATATTGACCTTAAAATGTAAAAAAAAACTTAAGTTAAAAACTGCTTTTATTCTAGCTGAAATAAAGCAAATAAGAAGAAATTTCTCCAGAAGAAAAAATATTATAGGAAATACTGTGAACAATTTCTTGCTCTGTTAAACATCATTTGGGAAATATTTGGAAAAAGAGAAAAAATTCACTGGAGGATGAATAGTTTTGACTTCAACTGTATATCCTATTAGTGTTTTCTTAAAGTGCGTTTATTTTGGCATTATCATTACTTTAAGTTGTTATGCAAAAACTTCCTAATTTGTTATTGATAACTTAAAAAATATTTTTCCTTTTGTTGGTAACATTTTATGTTTGGATTTGTTAACTGAAAAAAAGTATACGTTATGTGTATTATCTTGTTTTATATACATAAGTGCACAATTTCCAGTCAGAACCCACTTTTTTGTATTTTGCTTGTTGCTGAAATGCAACCTTTGGGACCATTCTCATTTCATGTAATAAGAATAATGTAAACTTGGGTAATATAAGCATTAATTACAGTTTAATTTTGTACCTTGTATATAATCAGGATTTTTTTCCAGCTGTGGTGGCAGGCCTTTTACACAGATCTTCCAACTACCTATGGCATTATTTCAATGACTAATGTCGAGAGAGCAGTATTTTGAAAAGTGGAGCAACATTGTAACAGCAGTATATTAGTTTCTCTTCCTTTTCACATGTTGTGATTTGATATGTAAAGTATTTTCCTTCCTTGTTCCGCTTCAGGTGTGGCAGGGAGTGTTGCTACTGTCCTCCATGATGCAGTCATGAACCCAGCTGAAGGTATTTGTCATCCACTCTCAACACTGTCAATACTGAACCTTACACTTTTGATAATGCTTTCAGAAAAAAAAAGAAATTCAAGATCACTTGCAAACTGCAGTGTGCTGAAGAAGTTTTGGATTTCACCAGTAATAGATTTTATCCAGGGATTCACAAACTTATTCTCAAGTTTAGTAAACTCATTTAGTTGTACTTATTTTCATGTTAATATTTAAATAACTCTGTGTTCATTTGTGTTCCTCTGACATCAATTTGTGGTCACACGACCTGCAGGAAAACAAGTTAAACATCTGATCTGTTTTTAGTTATTTTAATAAGTTGCTGATGTGGCAGTAAATAAACCATTTTTTTGGTAATTTTTAAGGGAAGTAAATCAGATATCACTAGTTCTTCATCTCCATTTATTATCAAAAATCTGTCTATACTTCAATATGGATGTTCTGTTATTTACATCTTTGTATTATGTTGGTTTGAGTATGCACAGCGAAACAGAGACGGCAGCAAAGAGGCAAACCTTAGACTGCCGTTTTAAGGGGATAATTCACCCCAAAATAATAATGTATTTACAATTCACTCACCCTCAAGTGGTTCGAAATCTGTTTGAGCTTCTTTTTTTAACCCAAGAGATATTTCGTAGAATGTTGGAAACCGATCCATCGACTTGCATAGTATATATTTTTTTAAATAGAGAAGTCAATGGCTACTAGGGTTGTCCCGATACTGGAATTCTGTACCAATCTATACTGAAGTTTTAAAAACGTCCATTTCCTGCTAACATTTGAGCTCTGCTGAGCACGTTCTTAAAGTGATTTGCTGTTGTGTTCACGTGCTCAACAGAAATGACTGTGATTGGCTGTGAAGGTCATCAGTTCACCGAACTCGCCGCTGTTTACTGAGTGTAACCACAGATACAGGGACACTGGAGCGTTTAGTGCAGTTTAGTCACAGAGAGTTGAACAGATCTTTTAATCTGAGTTTCTTTGCAAATCCTGTCTTGTGGACATGTTTATACGCATTACTATGGAGACATGGTAATACGCACCTGTCAATCGATATCAGTGGGTGGGGGAAATCCACACTGCTACTTCACGTTGCTTTGGGCCTCAAAATTGCTGCTATTTTAACATCAGGAAAATGTAAAAAAAAAAAAAAAACTTTTTGGTGTTTATATCACTTCAATATGACCTACACACATTTCTGTCCAAGCAGCTTCCAAAAGTTGATTTTGCATGATAGGCGCCCTTTAAGCTACGATGCTTACATCCGATCATTTTTTTCTGTCTCTCGCAGTGGTGAAGCAGAGGATGCAGATGTACAACTCTCCGTACCGCAGCCTGTACGACTGCGTGCTGATGGTCAGCCGTAAAGAAGGACTGGCCGCCTTCTACCGCAGCTACAGCACTCAGCTGACCATGAACATCCCCTTCCAGGCCGTTCATTTCATCACCTATGAATTCATGCAGGAACACTTCAACCCCCATCGCCAGTACCGGCCCGAAACACACATCATATCCGGAGCGGCAGCCGGAGCAGTGTCTGCTGCAGTCACCACTCCGCTGGACGTCTGTAAAACGCTGTTGAACACGCAGGAAAACGTGGCGCTAAGCTCCGCTCATGTTAGCGGCCATCTATCCGGCATGGTGAACGCACTCAGGACGGTTTACCGGCTAGGAGGCGTACCCGCGTTTTTTAAAGGCATCCAGGCCAGAGTCATTTATCAGATGCCGTCTACAGCCATCGCCTGGTCCGTCTATGAGTTCTTCAAGTACTTTCTGACTCAACATGAGCAGCACGTTCAGGAAGTTTCGCACAAAACCAGCCCTACATGAGGCTGAATCCATTCCAAGTCCAATTTCATCTCGAAAGTGAAATGTAGATTTCTCATGCAATCGTCGACACTCCAGAGGCTCTGTTTGTATTAATTTATTGGATGAGTATTATGTTGTTACAGGAATGTACAGGCGGATGCACACTACCGAATTCTTTGTGACAGAAACAAAAAATTTCTTGTTTGTATTCTCACACACGTATTTATGATCGAGTGCGCGTTGATATTTATATATGCAATCTCACCATCTTCTCGACAATTAAACAGACCTGTGAGGTAGGACGTTTTTATTTTTATTTTAATTATTGGGTTTTCTGGATGTTTCGTTTCGTACGTTTAGAAGAGTTTTTACTTTTATCGCTTGAATTATTTTGTATTGGAATCATTTTGTGAGATACTTTCGAATTCTGTTGCACAATAATGAGGTTATTATTATTATTTTTTTTATGATTCTTGTTATTATTGAAAAGCTGCCCGGCAATTATTATTATTAACTATTTAAAATCGGACACAAATATTTGCTAAAAATGTCTGTGTTTTTGTAAAGAGAATTTTTTTGCTTCTGAATTTTAAAGCCAGGGAAAGCAGCATATATTTAGTCTGATTTATTTTACAATACAACTTATTCATCAAACATGATTTTTATTCACATTTCGTTATTTGCGAAATACACTGACAAAATTCCAAAGGCTAGTTTACGTGCAGTTTGCAGTTTTGCCAATGCTATTTTACACTTTAAGATGGAGTGATCTACTATTGACATTTTTATTTCCAAAGAGACAAAAATTGGATACTAATTTAAACAGAATTCCCGATTTTGTCACACTAAAGCACTAATGTACTCTAAATCAGTGTTTCTCAACCACGTTCACCAGCACTGCATGTTTTGCATGTCTCACCCATTACAGCTCTTTCAGTCTCTGCTAATGACCTGATGATCTGAATCACGTGTGTTTGGTTAAAGAGACATGGAAAATGTGCAGAGCTGGTGGTCCTTCAGGAGCGTGGTTAAGAAACACTGCTCTAAATAGCTTTAGCGGTAGTAGTTGAAGCTGAAATGAATGTGTTTTTGTGTGCTAACTTTTTAAGATGTCATCTATGCAGGGAGTTTCGCAGCTTTGGAGTTTTACATTCTTGTAAGATCATAACAACAAACCAAGAGTGAACTAAAGCTGCACTCCAAACCCAGTAAGAAATCTTTAATTCCTAATGAACAAAACATGAGGTTTGATAAGCGTGTTCCTCTGGTAATGTGAGGAGTTTTCTGTGTCTGAGCTGATTGTGAATACACAGCGGACTCTTCTCTCTTTCAGAATAGAGCTTGTCTTGTTCTCCAGAAATAGATTTTTACTCAGAGTAGATATGTCATTTGTTATGAACAGAAACGAGGCTCTGGGAGACATAGAAAAGATGTATTTTTGAGGTTTCGTTGTAACAGTGATTGACAAACACATGCAGCTTGGACCTATTAGGCCAAATTCCCATAAATCGATGCCTTATTGAAATGGATAGTTAGCTTAAAAATGAAAATGTTGTCATTGTTTGTTTACTCGTTTACTTTCTAGACTTTCATTCATCTTCGAAAATACAAATGAAGATAGTTTTAATATTCTCTCATCATTTTTCTTCATCCGTTGGAAGTTTAAGCAACCAAAATGTTCATCATAAAAACAACTCTGAAGCTATAAAGATTAATCTATAAAGCCTTTTTTTAATAAACACAGTTAATTTAGGCTTATATTCAAATAATACATTGATCAATGCACATGCTGTACAAATATAATTAATGCATACAATTATGCATCAAATATAATAAAGGAAGCATGAACTATTTTTTGAGCCACAGCAACTCATTACGTTTGCTTTTGCTTTAATAAATATTAAACTTTTTAAAGTGAAATGCAATGAAAACTATGGGAGAATATTAAAAATAGTACATCTTAGAAAGTTTTTTGTGCAAATAATTGTGACGCTCAGTACAAACTAGTGCATTTTTAAGGCTTTTCGCAAGCAATTTTCAATCATTTGTTCTGTTTTAATTTCCATAATGATGTGCCATTTTGTAAGTTTGACCATCTTTTTTCGTTCACATTAAATGTCAATTATCAGCCGCTCTGCAGGTCCGTGAGGGATTTGCAATGTAATCACGCACAATAGACCTGAAGATATATGTATGGTATTGTAACAGTTGTTAGTTTGTACAACTGTGTTTGGAATTATTATATTTTATTTGACTTGTAGCTCTCGTTTGAGATTAAATGTATGCAGGATGTCCTGTTAGTAGGGATGTAACGAGGAACTGCGAAAAAATCGATTTAAGTATGTGACTATTCAAATCGGTTGAGATGCCAAACAAATCACGATACAGTTAGAGTAGGATTATGAATGAATGTCTAAGGGGAGTTGACACCGTGAGTCCAAAATTGCCTACTTCATTACTATATAGTATGCGAAAAACAGTATGTGAGCCGAGTAGTATGTCCAAATTTAAAGTATTTGAAAAATAGTAGGCGGGAATCAAAGCTAAGTGAGACTCTTATTGTGCATTCAAGTCATGTTGGATAAACCATATATACAGTTAAAGTCAAGATTATTATTATTATTTTTTTTTCTTAAATTATTTCCCAAATTATGTTTAACAGAGCAAGGAATTTTTAACAGTATCTCCGATAATACTTTTTTCTTCTGGAGAAAGTCTTATTTGTTTTATTTCGGCTAGAATGAAAGCAGTTTTTAATTTTAGTAAAACCATTTTAAGGTCGATATTATTAGCCCTCTTAAGCATTTTTTTTTTTCCAATTGTTTACAGAACAAACCATCATTATACAGCGATTTGCCTAATTACCCTAACTTGCCTAATTAACCTAGTTAAGCCTTTAAATTATACTTTAAGCTGAATACTAACATCTTAAAAAACATCTAGTGAAATATTATGTGCTGTCATCATGGCAAAGATAAAAGAAATCCGTTATTAGAAATGAGTTACTAAAACTACTCAGCATTTTTGAGTTGTCAGTGACAAAAAAAAATTACCCGAGTTCTTCTCTCTTTTCTGTAAACAGGGTTAACACATAATGCTGTGTTTTCTAGTGATTTATCAAAAGTAGGTACAGCGCCATCTTGTGCTGACGAAAGTGACTTGATCGTGAGTCAATCTGCATCTCATTCTGCACTTTTTCTCTCACAAAATTAAGCTCAAATCATGCTGCTTTCGCTTCAGATATTGAAATCATATAGTCTAATTTAGATTAGACTATAAAAATCTGCTATGTATGCTTCATCATGGTTTGAATAATGATTAAAATTCAGTGGTTGCCTTGCATCTTAAATGAAAAAAGCGCACGGTTTAAAAGCTTATGCTATATGAAGAGATTTCTTTTATTCGCGTAACTTAATTGATTAAAATATTACAATTTAATTGTTATATTTCAGCTTCAAAGAGAAGAGGATGCCTTGGATAATTTAAAGTACTCATCATTTATTGTATGTCTTCATTGTCATTTAATTTTTTTAATCATGAGAATATTTAATTGTGAAATCTGAATCGTGAGTTTAGTAAATCGTTACATCCCTACTATTAATTAGACTAGCAGATACAACGCACACAAAATCATCCTGCGGCCTTATAGGGGCTGTTCACACAGAATGCATTTTTCCATTCCAACGTGCTACTTTTCCATTTGATATTTCAATGTAAAGTGTGCTTGACAGATGTGCTTGAACGATACATGAACACTTTGGGTTTTTTTAGATGCCGTGTCCAGTTAAAAGTACTTCAATTTTACACTCAGCCACTCTTCAATGTCAATTCCAAAGCTGTGGACCAATCAGAAGGACTCTTAAGTGTTATGAGCTTTTGTTTACAGGCTTTCTGGATACCTTTGAGCTCTGTTGTGCCATTTAAAACCATTCTTGAACGCTGCATCTTATGTTTTTAGACACAACGTTTTCTGTGTGAACGAGCCCTTAGAGATCACAGCGCCAGTGTTTGATCAGCCTTCGTCAGCCAGTGTTCATCAATAAATGCGTTTAATAGGGTAGATGTGTATGCGTGTGTACTGGTTTTGGTAGGTTATGAGGACTCAAATTTGTATAGTGACATGGGTTTGACTTAGTTGTTACAATGTTGAGGTGGTTTATGGGGACAGGCCCTGTGGCCTCATAATTCAAAATGCTTAAAAATCATAGTTAATGGGGTTTTGTCACATTCTGAATTTGCCACAGATTTCCTATGAGGGTTGGTGTTAGGGTAAGACAGTTTTATGCTGGGTTCACATCAGACTCGGAATTAAGTATCGCACAAGTAAATTACATATTAGTACATATAAATTACATATAAGCCAATGAATAGAGACGAATTATCGCCACGTGGTGTGAATGACGCAGAATGCATGACATGTTTGCCATGAATGCATAAATATTCACCTCAGTCACGTCTAATGCGTAAATTCAATTGAGATTAATTTGCGTGAATGGAAAAACATTCCCAGAGTAAACTAGAGATAGTGACCCACAATGTGTTTTTTCTCGCTGGTGTTTTCTCTCACAAATTTTTCGCTGTAGTTAAATTATCACAACTTGCGCGGTAAACACGATTGAGACTAATTCCGTGGCAAATGCGTCACGATTTCACATCATTTGCATGCATTTACATTAACTTGTATGTCATTTACTTGCACGAATTTGCATTTAGTGTGAACCCAGCATTAGAATATATAATACATTTTGCCACTGCAGAGCCATAAACCACCAAAGCAGCGCGTGTGTGTGTGTGTGTGTGTGTGTGTGTGTGTGTGTGTGTGTGTGTGAGTGTGTGTGAGTGTGTGAGTGTGTGAGTGAGTGAGTGAGTGTGTGAGTGTGTGTGTGAGTGAGTGAGTGAGTGAGTGAGTGAGGTTTACTCTGAGCTGACTGGTTCGGTCGGTGCCTTTTTCCTGCGTCCTCTTTCACTTCCCGGTCCCTTGGACTTTTGTCTGTTTATTTCAGCTCTGAAGGGTTGGACATTCCTTAATGTGGGTCCAGTGAAATTTTTTTTGTTTGTTTGCCTTCTGATTATTGCTTACTGGTTTAGTGCTTCTATTGCTTGTGTGTTTCCAGACCACTGTTTTTTTTTTTTTAGCGTCTAGTAACCAAAGAAATTGACTCTTTTTAATACCATGACCATTCAATCATAGCTTTATCTATAACTAACTTGAACGTGGCATTTTTTTATTTTCTTTATGAGTCAGATTGGGGAACAGTGATGTTAGGTGTTTGGAAATGATGTTAACTTGCTTGGAAACTTGCTTCTGCAACAGAATAAAGCATAAAATGAGGTCATTGCGACTTTAATTCTGACTTTCTATCTTGCAAGTTTAGATGTTGGAATTGAGAAATTGCCGAAATTCTATAAACCTCATAAATCCAGATTCTATAATCTTAATAAAAATATTAGAAGCAAAGTTACAACTCTGAAAACAAAAATGTAGAATTGGAAAATATTTTAAAAGATGGTCAGAATTGTAAGAAAAAATATAAATATGCTTGCCAATGACTTGCCTAATTAACCTAATTATCATCTTGCAAATATGCTAGTCAAATATTTTGTACTGTCACCATGGCAAGACAAAAGAAATTAGTTATTAAACTATGATGTTTAAAAATATTGACAGCGATCTTCTCCATTAAACAACACTTGTTTGAGGGATAATAATTTTGACTTCACAGGCCTGTAGCCAGCATGGTGATTCTTTTTTTTTGAAGGGGTGATTCTTTTTTTCCTCTCAAAAAGTGGACCTTTTTGCAGTTATTTGCCTCATTTTCTATTGAATTATGAGGTTTAAATACTGCATTTTAGTGACATTTTAAGCACTATTTTAGCTGGATTAGCTTGTCAGATGGTGATCGTAACCACACTTTTGAAAAAAAACATTTCCTAAAGATTTAGAATAAAGAAATATGAAAAAATACATATATATTTTTTATAATTATTTTTTAGGGGTTTTTCACCTTTAATTGGGATAGGACAGTGGAGGTTACAGACAGGAAAGTATGGGAGCAGAGAGAGGGGAAGGGTCGGCAAAGGACCTCGAGCCGGGAATCAAACTCAGTGCTCACCATCGTGATCACCATCGTGCTATATGAAAAAAAACAAAAACTTATTTTTAAATACAAATTTATTACATATATCATTAGACAAAAAAGGAGTTAAAGTTTTAAATAAAAAAAAAATAACTATAGCCTATTGTCATTTATTGGGCAAATAACAAACTGGCCAGCACGTTCAACTTTCCTCAGTCTGAATTTGGGCATTTGAATAATAAAAAAATTAAATAATATTAATAATGTAGAGCTTGACGATTTTTCTAGTCTCTTCTGCAAAAAAAGTACATTTTGAAAGTTCACGGAGAACAAAAATAGCCCAATTAGTATTCAAATAACATAAATGTGGGCCGCTTTTGGTGCTTCAAACTTTTTTATTGGTATTTTTTTCTTTCAAGAATAAGGTCCGTATTCTTCAGTATAAAAGTTGGGCTACTAGTAGTGAAAGATGACTTCACTTTCTTCATATTGTATGTTTTCTTGCACAGCTGGATGTTGAACTCATGAAAAATAATTGTTTGCATTCATTGGAAGCCTTCTTTGATAGGTTATTTTCACAATTTATGATGGCATAGCAGTCAAAATAAGACAAATTAGCTCATGTTTGGGACGAATTGGGGACCGGGGGGGGGGTTGGGTCTTTCGAACCAACCGAACCCCCTGGCTACGGGCCTGCTTCAATTGTACGTTTTTTTTTGTTGTAAAAATGCAAATTACTTTTTGACTTTTGAATTGTAAGAGCCTATAAACTCATAATCGTGAGATCAATTCAGAATTTTGATGGAGAAGTTAGAATTTTGACGAACACAGAATTGCTAGAAAGGCTATAAAATGTGAGAAATAGTCATAAATCTGAATACACCACAACTTTTGCAAGTTTATATTTGGCAGAACTGAAAAACCCATCAATTCGCAATTGTGAGAAAAAAATTAACGAATTGTGACTATTTTATTTATATATTGAGATCTTAACCCACTATTGAAAATCTGAAATTGTGCGATATAAACTCATGCAAGACCAAAAATGCCCAAATTGTGAGATTAAAAAGTCAGAATGAGCTTTTATTTTGTTGTTGTTGTTTTATTCTGCAGTGGAAACACGATTCCATAATATACTGCTGTAATTTGGGTGTTAGTTATTTTACCGTGTATATTTGGTTGATGCTTTTGAAGACTATTTTGATCATAAGACCCCAAAAAAGCAGATGAGAGATGGATCAGGGCGGTTTCCGTCGTCCTTCAGCTCCAGCATTTTTAATTAAAAAAACGAACAATTTTAAAATCCACTTTAAATCAAATATCATTTTTCTGATTGTAAAGTCTTTGGGTCCGTTATTAAAAACACTCTGCGTATGTTGATCTTGCGTCTCATTGTTGATCATCACTACACACCATGCCTTGAGAAAACCGATGAATGGAGGTTTTTATCATCCTCATATCTGCTCCTTGAGAATTGCTCTTCTCAGTATGCACCATGAGTGATTTCATGTATTTTGGCCGCTTTGTGCGCACAGAACGTGACGAAGAAGTGGGAGGATATTAATAATGACAGTGCCATCTAGTGTATGCAAATGATTCTTTTTTTTTTTTTTAACATGCTTTGTTAATGACTCTTTAAACTGATTGGTGTAAATGCTGCTACAGTTTAAAACACTGGAGCTGAAATAAAATGCACACATGATCAAATGACCTTTAGTGTTTTTTGTTTAGTTATTAAGTGTTGAATGTGGTATAAATGTTTTTTTTTTTTTTTTATGAATGCAAATTTTGGTTAGTTAATTGTGGAAAATAAATATGAAAAGAGATATTTACAGCCATCAAAAGTGTAATAACTTCAATATTTGTCATAAATTATAATGTGTTTTTTTACCCAAGCAAAAATGAAGATTTTTAAACCAATATTTTTATTCACAATACCTATTAAGTGTTTGTTCAGTGTCACAAGATCGATCTATCTATCTATCTGTCTGTCTGTCTGTCCTTCTAAATAGCTAATGGAGTGGCCTAGTCAAAATCCTGACTCAAATCCAATTGAGATGCTTTGGCATGACCTTAAAAAGGCAGTTAATGCTTGAAAACGCTCCAATGTGGCTGAATTACAACAATTCTGCAAAAATGAGCGGGCCATAACTCCTCCACAGACTCATTGAACAGCTATCGAAAATGCTTGATTGCAGTTGTTGCTGCTATGCTAATTGTGGCCAAACCATTTATTAAGTTTAGGGGGAAACAGTTTTACACGGGGCTATGTTTTGTATTTTGTACCTAAGCTGGTTAACTGGTTTTAGCTGGTCGACCAGCCTGGTTTTAGAGGGGTTTTGGCCATTTCCAGGCTGGTTTCAGACATGGTCTTAGCTGGTCAGGCTGGAAAATGACCAGCTAAAACCAGCTTGACCAGCCTGGTTTAGGATGGACATAGCTGGTTTTACCTGGTCATCTCTCAGCATGACCGGCTTAAACCAGGCTGGAAATGTATGAAACCAGTCCAGAAGTGGCCAAACCCCCTCTAAAACAGACCAACTAAAACTATCTAACCAGCTTAGGCTGGTTTAAGTTGTTTTTTCAGCAAGGTATCTAAACACAACTTAAACTTATTGCTATACGTATAACCTTCTATAAATTCTTGAGTTACTAAATCTTGTATTAACTGGTCATTCAAAGCAGGTTTGTTTCTTTGTTTATCGAGTTTCAGATGATGAGTGATTTATCTGATTAGAATTGCGTGTATGGGATAAAGCTGCGGATTCTCACACCAACAGCGTAATTTTTGTGACTGTACAACAATAATTTATATTTATATTTTGACATTACTTTGTGTTTAGGGTTGGTGTAGGTGAATAAATTACAATGTAATGGGTAATTTAATGAATAATACAAATAATACTCGGTA
>CAIGQV010019087.1:4006443-4026668 GCA_903798115.1 Danio jaintianensis
CTGGTACTGGGTTGCGGCTGGAAGGGCATCCGCTGTGTAAAACATATGCTGGATAAGCTGGCGGTTCATTCTGCTGTGGCGACCCTTGATGAATAAAGGGACTAAGGGACTAAATTAATGAATGAATTTCTTTATATTTTTAATTTTAATTTGTTTATGAATAAATAAATGAGGTCCAGCATACTGTTAATTTTACTCATAATATAACGTATGCCAATATTATTCTATATTATTATGTGGAAATTGATGCAGATGATAATTGCATAAACTGTACAATTCATACAGTTAATTGTGTTTACTCATTAATGACACTGTAATATAAAACATGCTCTTTAGATTACTAAACATGCATTATTTATTTATTTATTATTTTAACGTTTCACATAATCATTTCACAATGTGAAATGTTGCGGATAATTGAATATGTGCAGTGCTTTATATAATTTTAATTTTGGACACTGAATATCATAATGTCTTGAAAAAGACATTAATATCTATTATTTTGAAAAGTAAGCACTTTGAATTACCATTGTGTATGAAATGTGCTATAGAAATAAAAGTAAAGCTAAATAAAGGAGTTTAACTTGAATAAATGTTGACTTTGAAATGAAAAAATATATATATCATGTTTTATTTTATAGTCGTTCATAAATAGGTGTACATTTTCCTGTCTATCAACAAAAGATATGAAGTTAGATATGTATTTACAGTAGTTTATTTTTTACACAAATATAGCACAATCGCCTTACAGCAAGAATGTCGCTGGTTCGAGCCATGGCTGGGTCAGTTGGTGTTTCTGTGTGGAGTTTGCATGTTCCCCCCCTGTTGGCATGGGTTTCCTCTGGGTGCTCCAGTTTCCCCCACAGTCCAAAGACATGCGCTATAGGTGAATTGGGTAAGCTAAATTGTCCGTTGTGTATGTGTGTGAATGAGTGTGTATGGATGTTTCCCAGTGATGGGTTGCAGCTGGAAGGGCATCCGCTGCGTAAAACATATGCTGGATAAGTTGGCGGTTCATTCTGCTGTGGCGACCCCAGATTAATGAAGGGACTAAGCCGAAAAGAAAATGAATGAATAACTGCATAGATAATTTTAGAATACATTTTCTACTAAATGGCATGTGCGTTTAGACAGAATTTGAAATTTACATTGAAAGTAAAATGTATGTTTGTCCAGATAAAACTAATTTGTTGTATAATGATGATTACCTTAATTGCAAGTTAAGTGGGTATTGGGTAAATCTTTAAATGTAATGTCAAAATTACTTCCTTAATCCTTGAGCTAAAGTGTACTGTTTTTATAAAGATAGGATTAGATTTGAAGTACACTACACATACATGTTGAATACAATTAAGTTCAGTTCCTTTTCTCAAGTGGAGGTTTAAGGAATATAAGACCAGGGACTGTCAATGGATATTAAAATACGTGTGCTAACAAGTTAACATTCTGCTATAAATAACTGCTGACTTGAATGTTCACTTTTGGGTGAACTACACTGTAAAAAAGCAATTAGTTGACTTTACTTTAAAAAGTGAGTAAGTTTAATTATGTGCATAACTAAAAAAAATTAAGTAAACTTAAGAGTTCTAAGTTGTAATGGGTTTACTCACTATTTTTAAGTAAAGTAACTGATCGCTTTTACAGTAGGACTCTTTAAAGTTCATAATTTAATGGCAATTATTAATTATCCATAATAAAACTCAAATTTTATGACGCATCGCACTCTTTTCTCGTCAGCTACTGTTTCAGCATTTCTCGTTTCACTTCCACAGCTTTCAGCCTTTCATATATCATGATAATAAGTGTTTTAATATATCATGATAATAAGTGTTGAGGTAATACTTTACCTCATCCATCAACATGATTTCTGCAGGCATCCTGTAGGATGTAATGAAGAACACAACTCCCATGATTCCACACTCAGTCACGCCCTCAACGAACTACACCTTTGTTTGTTGTGAATATGCGCCCTCTAGTGTTGAAAATGACATACTGTGCTTTTAAACGGCTAAAAAAAATCAGTCTACATGCAAATTTGTTAGAAAGTAAAATATATACAGCGGGTAAAACAAATATTGAACACGTCATGATTTTTCCTGGGTAAATATATTTCTATAGGAGCTGTTGACATGAAATTCACCCAGATTTTGGTAAAAATCCAAACATACAAAAAAAAACCCCTGACAAATTAGTATATTAAAGAAATATGTGTTGTAACAATAGAAATTCCCACAAGGGGAAGGTACTGAACTACTAAAATGTATTTAATACTTTCTACTTAATACTAATGTATGTTCTTGTATGAAGAATGGAGCCACATAAATCGCTCAGGTATGATTTTTCCAACCCCAGAATTAAAATCTTGATGGTTTTGTGGGTCTTGTCTATAAACTCTGAACTTTAGTTCTTATTTTCTATTGAATTCAGGTCAGGTGATTGGCTGGACCATTCTAGCAGCTTTATTTTCTTTTCTGAAAACAGTTTCACTGGCTGTGTTTGGGATCAGTGTCTATCTGAAATGTCCATCCTGGTTTCATCTTCATCATCTGGTAATGTAGGTGCTGAATAACTACTAAGAGATTTCAGCTGCTTTCTGGTCCTTCCATGGCTTTTTTACACCTCACTTTCTTCATGTGTTCAATACATTTTTCCCTGTGTCATTTCATTTTATCACACGTAACTTTTAAACAAATTAGTTTGGTTTTCTTTGTATGTATAGGTTACTTTAGTTGTATTACTGGCATCTGGTAAAAATTTCAACGGTATCTGAGGAAAAATGGTGACGTGTTCAGTATTTATTAACCCGCTTTATAAATTGCCTCAAGAGTTATAATAATGTCATGACTACTTTCATTTAGTGGCTCTTAATTCCACCTTTTTTTAGTGTTTCCCACTTAACCTTTCAGCATGCAGAGAAAATGTAGTGAAAAATCATGACGTGTTCAATATTTGTTTTACCCGCTGTATATATTTTACTTTCTAACAAATTTGCATGTAGACTGTGATTTTTTCTTAGCCATTTAAAAGCACAGTATGTCATTTTCGCCACTAGAGGGCGCGTATTCACAACAAACAAAGGTGTAGTTTGATGAGGGCGTGACTGAGTGTGGAATCATGGGAGTTGTGGTCTTCATTACACGCTACAGGACTCCAGAAATCATGCTGATGGATGATTAATGTATTTAACACTTATTAACATGGTATATGAAAGGCTGAAAGCTGTGGAAGTGAAACGTGAAATGCTGAAGCAACTGCTGATGAGGAAAGAAAACAAAATTAGCAGAGTTTTATTATGGATAATTAATAATTGCCATTAAATTATGAACTTTAAAGAGATAAAAGTGATTAGTGAGTTAAGTTGACTTAACTTAATTTCTATAGTTATGCACATAGTTAATTTACTTGCGTAATGCGTCTGATTAATACCTGTGTGTCTGTTCTGCGCCGCTAAATGGCCTGTAACCAGGCTGCTTGTCGGAGTGCTACATGAATCCGTCATGATAAAGTCGACAGTCAGAGAGTCATGTCTGTGTTCCCCAGCTCTCTGACCCCATGCCTGGCTGTGATTGGTCACTCCTGATGGGGTCAAAGGTCAGGGCTGGTATGATCGCCTGAGAGGGTCAGTCAGGGCACATACAATCACACACTAGTCTCTTACTCACACATTTAAACGTAAAGACAGACTCATGTATCTGCTGTGTTTATCATCGAGGAGGCTATAAACTATCTTTATCAGCATTAAGCTGCAGGAATTCTGCTCATTCAGTCTGCCTGAAGATGAAAAATGACACAAACATGTGCTCTCTCCTTATGTTTGGTTGTACTTTAATGCTCTCATTGTACACAAGCTCACTTAGTGAACAAAGAAGCGGATTTTATTTTTAACAGTTAGCAGTCATAGCTTAGGGTTCATGGAGCATGTGCTAAAAGAAGGAAGTCATCCACGAAAGCTATGAAGGTCTTACCTGATAGTGTGTTGGTTGAGATAAACATCATCCTGCCAATCACCAACCACTTCCTCAATGAAAATGATAAAAAGGTGCAACTTTTGAAAGCCTGTTAGGAGGTTTGTTTTAGTACTTTCTACAGTGAGCAACAATATTACTATTGTTTATTCAGTGTGAGGTTTGTAATTTGAACATGTAAGCGTGGCTCAATGGTGTCGCCTAAATTGGCCGTAGTGTGTGAATGCGAGAGTGTATGGGTGTTTCCCAGTGCGGGGTTGTGGCTGGAAGGGCATCCGCTGCGTAAAACATATGCCGGAATAGTTGGCGGTTCATTCCGCTGTGGCGACCCCTGATAAATAAGGAACTAAGCCGAAGGAAAATGAATGAATAAATAAATGAATTTGAACATATTTGCTTGAGTATTGTAATGTGGTTTTGGGCCTAAACTTGCCTAAGCCTAAATAGGTTTTACTGGTTGTTTTTAGAGGACATTTTGGAAAGATGGCTGGAAGACCAAAATCGAAAAGAGCAGGCAACAAAACTTCTATTCCAATTCCAGATTTTGGAATTTGTAAAAAAATAAAAAACTATAGAAACTCCTCTTGCAACTACCCAGAATACTCTAGATACCACCTAGCAACAACCCTGAGCATCATAAAAAAAACCTTAGCAACCAGTCCAACTTTACAACCCCCCTACACTCTCAGAAATAAAGGTATACAAGCTGTCACTGTGGGACCCTTTCAACCGGTAGACATTTGTACCAGTCCAAATTAGTACCTTCATTTATTCATTCATTTTCCTTCACCTTAGTCTATATTTCAGAGGTCGCCACAGCGGAATGAACCGCTTACTATTCCGGCATATGTTTTACATATGTTTAGCGGATGCCCTTCCAGCCGCAACCCAGTACTGGGAAACAAATTAGTACCTATAAAGTAGAAAGTTCAAATAATATTCTATCACGTACTAATATGTTCCTGGAGATCTACCTTCCTGCAGATTTCAGTTGCAACCCTGACCAAAAACACCTGTCTGTAATTGTCAAGTGCTGCTTCAGGTCCTAATTAATTGGTTCAGTTGTGTTAGATCAGGGTTGGAGCTGAATTCTGCAGCAAGGTAGCTCTCCAGGAGCGTGGTTGGTGACCCCTGTTTTAAGGTAATAATTTGGACACTGTAGGTACACATGTGTACCTTTTGAAAGTGTACCACTTCAGAGACAGCTTGTGTACCTTTATTTCTACAAAGGTACAAACCACAAAGAACATCCAAGCTGTTAGCATCTATTGAGAAGACCTCAGGAACCATGGTTTTGTATAGAGATTTTGAGGTGGAGTTGCCCAAAACATGAACAATTCTATTATCTTTTGTCTTGTATGCGCAATGAGCATGACTGGGGTGTGAGAAATGTAAATCCCATCATGGAATCTGAGCAGCAGAGTGATAGCATAATGCTTTGTAGGGGTGGAGTCACTCAAGTACACTAAGATACACTACTTTGTCTTGTTAGAGTGGCACTTGAGCTATGAAGGCTAAAAGGGCAGTGGCTCACAATCTCAAAGCACATCCCTGATAGGAATCAATAGCAACCAACAGCAAACACCATAACAATCATACAAAACACAATATAACCACTGAGCAACCACCCAGAACACTCTAGAAACACCCTAGCATCCACCTAGAAAAATTCAGTAATGTCCTACGCTGTCATAAATAAAGCGGTCACTTGGGCGGTACCTTTTCAAATGCTACACTTTTGTTGTACCTTTATGGTACAATTTGGGCCCTTTAAGTCAAGGGTGTCCAAACTCTGTCCTGGAGGGCCGGTGTCCTGCAGAGTTTAGCTCCAACTTGCTTCAACACTCCTGCCAGGACGTTTCTAGTATGCCTAGAAAGAGCTTGATTAGCTGGTTCAGGTGTGTCTAATTGGGGTTGGACCTAAACCCTGTAGGACACCGGCCCTCCAGGACCAAGTTTGGACACCCCTGCTCTAAGTCCAAAAGTGGAAATTTTGAAAAGGTATCGCCCCAGTGACAGCTTTTGTACCGGTATTTCTGAGAGTGTAGATGTAAACAGCATTGTGGCACCATTAGTGAATCAATGATTTAGCCTATTGATTTCATTTTTATTAAACTATCACGTTTTTTCTTTCAAATCCATTGGTTGCATTTTAAACAAAAGCACTCTGAAATAACTTGTATCCATCAGTCAGGCAATGCTATTAAGTAATAATAAAATAAATTATCAAATTAGTAAAAGAAATGGAGAACCGGCCAAATCAGACAACAAGACACCAGATTTTTTTTTTTGCAGGATTCCAGGCTGTGCATAAAGGACATTGTTGATTTTCTGGTGCATTCAGATTCAGAAACACTGTTCGGTTGGGTCAGACTTGGGTCTAATTCCATCGGGGCTGTCTCAGGAAAGGTTTTTCTTTTAAAAATATAGTTTAAGCATGTTGGGTTTGGGCAAGAAGTGATTCGGGTAAGGTATAGATTTTCCAAACAAACTATAGGAGCTCCATAGCAATCATATCTGTAGCCACAAAGCACAATCTAGAACAATCTAAAACCCTCCTTATATAGCCATAACCCATAAATCTAGCAAAATCCACAAACATCCCAGGAGCCATCTAGAAATTACATGGTGCAGTATGTGGGACTGACAGTATGGAGGAATGCAGTCCAAAATGATTTAATATTGGGTTTTTATCACCCTGACATTTTATTCTACCTATCAGATTATTCTACCAACACTGTATTTGAATCGTTTTGAGGTTAAGGTTAGGGATTGAGGTAGGTTAAGGCAATATTAGAGCCTTATATCAGACCACTCCACATCAAAATATAGGCTAGTAGCACAATCTAATTTGATGACAAAATATTCTACCCACTTTTAAATGGGAGGTAGGTAAATCTGACCACTTGATGCACGCATGTTGCCAGATTGACAACACAAACAGAAGTGAGCATGTCCGATGGTCAAACCTTACACTGTAAGCTGATCAGCTAGTGTTTACGTTTGTAATATTTATATTATTCGCATTTTTGGTCGTGCCCACATACATTAGAGCAGCCTTCAAGACTGAAATTAAATGTGTCGTGTTTATAACCAAGGCAACCCGGAGTGCTGAAATATAATTGGGGAAACTGGCAGTGGGCTGGTTATAGAGACCAAAACAAAGACAGACATTCTGACATAGCTATCAACTATAACACCCCAGAAAATGCCAGTAAAACGATCACCCACCCTAGAAACCCCATAGCAACCTTGTGTTTTACACATGCAAGCATCACTTTCACTTTCATGCAACATAGATTTGCTACGATGCTAGAAGTCGTCAGCTCTGAGCAAACTTGAGGTTCAGATTTTCTCTCCGAACAGCAGCTCTATCAGGACAGGTGATAATGGACATGTGTTCAGTGTTGACAGTCAGGTCAGGTGTGGTTACCTGGAATGATATCTAATAATCATCATAGAAAAGAACGATGCCTCACCCAATTACTGAATAGAGCTTCATGAAAGGTGAGGATGCCATGTTGAAAAATCTGGTCAAGTGTTTTCACAGAGGGTGTGTGTGCTATAACCACAATGAAGCACATCAAATTGTGGTGGTGTTTCTTCAAAGTCTTTAGAGGTGTGTGCAAAATACAAAACATAACAAACAATCGAAATGTTGAGCGTTCGAAATCAGATGGTAAATTTGGAAATTTCTTAGCTGATCAGTAATAAGTTATTGATATCTTATTGACCATACCATTTTTTACTTAACAAATATAAAGCCAAAATGGAAAAATCTTGGGTGACAAACTTAGGACACCCTTACTGTTACCATAGGGATTAAAATGGTAAGTATACACTCTAAAAAATGTCTTGGAACTCTGCCATGCAAACAATTTTTGCCCAGTCTCTTTCTTATGGTGGAGTCATGAACACTCACCTTAACTGCGGCAAGTGAGGCTTGCAGTTCTTTGGATGTTGTTGTGGGTATTTTGTGACCTCTTAGATGAGTTGTTCCTGTGCTCTTGGGGTAATTTTGGTCGTCTAGCCATTCCTGGGAAGGTTCTCTATTGTTCCATGTTTTTGCCGTTTATATATAATGGCTCTCACTGTGGTTTTTTGCAGTCCCAAAGCTTTAGAAATGGCTTTATAAACTTTTCCAGACTGGTAATCTCAATTATTTTCTTTCTTTTGTTTTTGAATTTCTTTGGATCTTGGCTTAAAGTCTAGCTTTTGAGGATCTTTTGGTCTACTTCACTTTGTCAGGGAGGTCCTATTTAAGTGATTTCCTGATTGCGAACAAGTGTGGCAGTAATCAGGTCTTCAGTAATCAACTATTTTTGAAAATGCCAAAATACAGCTCAGATGAAATTAAAATGTTGAGCAGCAATAGAAAAATTGTGAATTCAATGTGAAATAAATACAATGTTTAAACATTTCTCATATATATACACACACACTTTAGATGGTTCACTGTGCACAAAAACAAAAGCTTTAGCAAGTCATTTTAGTTTTTTCTTCTAATAACTAATTCTGATTGGTTGAGGATTGAAGGTGTGTAGGTAATTTCAGGTCCTAACAGCCCACAACGTCAAAAGAACCAAAACCCACAAAGACAATGTACAAATGAGCAAGTAAATATGAAAATGTATTATGCAATTCAACTTAATTTGCAATGTAGAAGTAATCTCTTTTCTGCAATTGTGTTAGGGCTTCAGATTAATTTGCCTATGGATAATAAGATAAATAACTAGGAATAACAAGTAGAAGTAAATAGTCAAAGTGCTTTCAGTGTTTATGACTATACATTGAAATGAAAATATTATGATAACAAAATACTGATTTGCAACATCAAGCAGCATAACGATCTGTTTTATATGGCTAAAAATCAATGAAAGTGAATGAAACCAGAAGTCTCGACACATTTAATGACCGCACCAGCTCTTACCTGAAAAATAGACGAACTGTTTAGCAATCGATTGTATTTAATCTACTGAAATAGAGGAGCTCCTCCCCTTTTTAAAAACAGCCAATAGCATTTCATTTTTATCACAAATTTGCCAAGTGAGAGTGGTTGAGCTTAAGCGCATCAAATTAAATGCAAATGAGAAGTGTCTTGAAGGGGGCGGGTATGGAGCCAGATCAGTCTCAAAAATAATACATTAACAAAATACAATTTGTACATCTGTAAACATAATTCGTGAATTCACAAGTGAAAATCATAAATATTTTTGCCAAATGAATTGGATTTGTGTATGTGGTGAGGGGGTGGGGCCGAGAGCCGTGGGAACGGAATGAATCCCACGGAAGGAGCTCTGGACTATAAGAGGAGGAACGATGGCAGAGGAAGCTGAGAACATTATTACAGTGTATTTTTGAATCGTGTTTTGAATTTATGAATTGGATTTGTGTATTTTTGAATCGTTTTTGGAATTTATGAATTCGATTTGCATATTTTTGAATCGTGTTTTGAATTTACGAATCGGATTTGTGTATTTTTTTATCGTTTTTTGAATTTATAAATTGGATTTGCATATTTTTAAATCGTGCTTTGAATTGACGAATTGCATTTGTGTATTTATGAATTGTGTTTTGAACTTACAAATTGGATTTGTGCATTTATGAAACATGTTTTGATTTTACGAATTGGATTTGCGTATTTATGAATCATGTTTTGAGCTTACAAATTGGATTTAGTAAACGTGTATTGTGTTGTGGATGTATGAATTTTATTTTGTAAATTTGTTAGTTTTGAGACTGCTCTGACTCCATAGGCGGGGCATGTCAGATACTAGAGATCATTTGATTGGTCAGAGGATTTGATGAGAAACTGAAGTAAGAGGTTATGTCAAAAAAATAGCACACTAGCTTATAGATATCCTTAAAACTAACATACTGATACTAACATCTAAAAAACTTATTTTGATTTCGCGTGACCTTTAAAATTCTATTCTCCTGAGTTCACATCTCTTGAGCTTTTCCTTTGAGTATATCTGCTGTATCCACTAGAATTTCATGGCATTTTACTAAAACTATATTTTATATTATATATTTTTGGTTACTTAAAGATCATCACCAAAATTATGACTCTCTGTAAGCCATCTCACATTTCACATTTAACCATTAGCTGTACTCGACAACAACATTTCAGATCTTTTCCCCTGATCTTCCAGTGATTTCCTCGGTGTGGTGCTTCTCTAAGCAACGGCCTTTGGGAGGAAGATGCTGTAGTTTACGTTTAGGGGTAAACAAGATTATGACCTTCGGGTGCAACTGATCCAGGGTCTCAGCCACTTTGGCTCCATCATTAAAGGATTAAAAGTGTTGGAAAGGCTGATAGTGAAGGTTCACCTGCCTCTCTGTCTAGCACAGGTTTACACACCGTCACTATCAGGAGAGTGACAGTGCTTGTGTTCTGCGCTGAGTGGAGATTAACGCGTGTTGTTGTTTCCGTTATTCACATCCGTAACATCTGCGGGTTCAAGCTCTGAGTAATGCCTGTTTGCAATACAATTAGAGATGAGGATAAAAGTCTCTGGCAAAATGGAAGCTCTTGTTCAAATACCAGCTTTGAAAAGCACTGAAATTGAGAACCTTCAATTAAAAAAGTTAGGACACCTTATTCTTGAATTCCATGGATTTCTGTATAAGGACATCATAAATACTATCTGGTCCTTGGTATACTTTCGTACTTACTCCCAGGGCCATTTATATCAAAGTTGATATTTAGCGGCACCATATATTGGTGTTTCATAACATCTAGTTTTTATGAGGTGAGTTGGTAGCCCAACGCTCAACCCCCAATCTGGCGGACCAGGACATACACTCATACACTACGGACAATTTAGCTTACCCAATTCACCTACAGCATAAATCTTTGAACTGTTGGGGAAACCGGAGCACCTGGAGGAAACCCACGTGAACACGGGGAGAACATGCAAACTCCACACAGAAATGCCAACTGACCCAGCCGGGGCTTGAATCAGCGACCTTCTTGCTGTGAGGCGACAGTGCTACCCACTGCGCCACCATGTCACCGGTCCTTGCTATACTCTAAATAAACTACTGCCACAACCAAACGTTGTGTCAGATACTGACAAGCCCAATGCTGGGTACATTTTTTAACTTTAAAATAACATCAAACTTTTTAAACAAACGAAGTTTCAACCTTCCTCTCTTGGAACTAGTCTTCTATAAGCTAGTGCGCTTGGAACTCTGCCATGCAAACCATTTTTGCCCAGTCTCCTTCTTATGGTGGAGTCATGAACACTCAATCCTTAACTAAGGCAAGTGAGGCCTGCAGTTCTTTGGATGTTGTTGTGGGTCTTTTGTGATCTTTAGGTTGAGATGTCGCTGCAACTTTGTCCATATTTGACCCAATGTTGGGTTACAGCAGCCCAGCATTTTTTAGAGTGTAGGCCTGCCAGTTTGCAAAATTACAGCTCAGATGAACAACACCACTTGACATATTGCACCATACCATTTTTCACTTAACAAGTAAAGAGCCAAAATGGAAAAGTCTTGGGTGACAAACTTAGGACACCTTTACTGTTAACATAGGGATTAAGAAGGTAAGTACACTCAAAAACATGTCTTAGAACTGAATGCCATGCAAACCATTTTTGCCCAGTCTCTTTCTTATGGTGAAGTCATGAACACTCACCTTAACTGAGGCAAGTGAGGCCTGCAGTTCTTTGGATGTTGTTGTGAATCTTTTATGATCTCTTGGTTGAGTTATTCCTGTGCTCTTGGAGTAATTTTGGTTGTCTGGCCACTCCTGGAAAGGGTCTCCACTGTTCCATGCTTTTGCCATTTGTAGATAATGTCTCTGACAGTGGTTCGCTGCAGTCCCACAGCTTTAGAAATGGCTTTATAACCTTTTCCAGATCGGTAATCTCAATTATTTTCTTTCTTTTGTTTTTGAATTTCTTTGGATCTCAGCTTTCTTAGGTCTAGCTTTTGAGGATCTTTTGTTCTACTTCACTTTGTCTGGCAGGTCCAATTTAAGTGATTTCCTGATTGCGAACAAGTGTGGCAGTAATCAGGTCTTCAGTATCAGCTATTTTTGAAAATGCCAAAAGAGAGCATTTAAGAGAGAAAAGAGAAAAATAAAGAATTCAATGTGAAATAAATTCAATGTTTAAACATTTCATATATATATATATATATATATATATGAAAAAATTACTTCAAGAACACAGCGACAACTCATCCAAGAGGTCACAAAAAAAAAACCCACAGCAACATCCAAAAAACTACTGGCCTCACTTGCTTCAGTTAAGGTTCGAGTGTTCATGACTCCACCATAAGAAAGAGACTGGGCAAAAATGGTTTGCATGGCAGAGTTCCATATGTGTATATATTATTATTATTAATAATAATAATAATAATAATGATAATAATAATAATGATAATAATAATAAATTAATATGATCATGGCTAAGAATAAAATACTTTTTAATTAAAGTAGTCATAATTTATATAATGCTTAATGTTAATATAAAAAATAAACTAATATATAAAATATTGTTCGGATGACCAAATTCACTATTCCAGAAATCAAAGTGTGCCATACCCAAGCCACGAGCTTGTTCAACCAGTATGATTAATGACCAATATGGATCTGTGTGTATTCCAGAATAAGTTTTTTTTCATCCAGCAGTGAGCTCCACCCATGCTTGCGTGAGAGAGCAGTCTGGTTTGATTGACAGCTGTAAGATGAGACGACTGAGTCATTATCAACAGCTCTATTCCTTCTCTGTCACACCTGGGGGCCACAAGCTCCGCCCACTCCCACCTCCACCTGTAGAGACGGAGAGAAAAAAACCAACAACAGCATTACTAGCAAAACTAATTCCTTTTTTCTGATTCACTTTACCAAGCTATTTCCTCAGAGTCCTCAGTAATCTAGTAGTGCAGGTCGTTTGCATGCAGAGGTTGAAGGGTAATAAATTATGTACTGCACACAAGTGCTTTGGTAATTAATGGGCAAGAACATTTCGTATAATGTATTTTGACAAGGAGACAAAAGAAATAATTGGGGTGCGCCTCAACAGCAGGTTTATCTGAGAAAAACAGCTATCTTTAACATGAGTGACAGGCCTGTACAGGCACCGTGGGCTTTATTAATGGAAAATCTAGAAAACTATTCTAATGTTTTTAATATCGTTGACCATTTCTGTCGCACTTCAAAACGTATAAACAACACCATACAAATATATATTCAATATAGTAACATATAATATAAAATCAAAATATATATAAATAATAAAAATTTAAAGTCATATCATTTTTAAGTGGGCAACAAGGTGGCTCAGTGGTTAGCACTGTCGCCTCACAGCATGAAGGTCACTGGTTCGAGTCCTGGCTAGGTCAGTTGGCGTTTCTGTATGGAGTTTGCATGTTCTCCCCGTTTTGGCGTTGGTTTCCTCCGGGTGCTCCGGATTCCCCCACAGTCCACATGCGCTGTAGGTGAATTGAATAAACTAAATTGGCCGTAGTGTATGAGTGTGTGTGAATGAGTGTGTATGGATGTTTCCCAGTACTGGGTTGCAGCTGGAAGGGCATGCGCTGTGTAAAACATATGCTGAATAAGTTGGCGGTTCATTCCGCTGTGGTGACTCCTGATGAATGAAGAGACTAAGCCGAAGGAAAATGAATGAATGAATAATTTTAAGTGAGTGATTTCACTGTTCGCTAATATATTTCCGTGTGTTTCAGCATTCATACCTCACTTCATACCTTCATATACATAAACACATCAGCTGTCAGTTTGGAAGGAATCAATGCTGAGAAACCGGTTTGCCATATTCAAATTTAAACATTAATTGCATTCTGAAGAGGAAGATTATAATAATGACTTCATTTTTAAGTCTTTGAACTAGCTATCATATGACACTTTATCAAATGAGTGATTTCTAATTATACTCTTAATTAATTTAAAGTCACTTTGAAAATGTTGGGTTTTTTCTACACTTGAATTTGGTAAAATATTGACAAATCCAACCACTGGGTTGAATGTTTACATTTAATTTGACATATTTTTCTCCATGTTTTATTCAAATGTTTTCTCATTTTTAGAGTTTATTATATTATTTTTATACATATTGTTTTTTTTTTTCTTTGTAGATATGCATAAGCCGTCATTGAAATGTCCTTATAAGGAAAACAACACAAAGACTCTTCAGAAACTTTCATTTTGTCTTCAACAGAAGAAAGAGAGTCATTAAGTACACGGTGGCTCAGTGGTTAGCACTTTGGCCTCACAGCATGAAGGTCTCTGGTTCGAGTCCCAGCTGGGCCAGTTGGCATTTCTGTGTGGAGTTTGCATGTTCTCCCCGTGTTGGCATGGGTTTCCTCCGGGTGCTTCGGTTTCCCCCACAGTCCAAAGACATGCGCTATAGGGGAATTGAGTAAACTAAATTGGCCGTAGTGGATGAGTGTGTGTGAATGAGTGTGTATGGATTTTCCCAGTACTGAGTTGCAGCTGGAAGGGCATCCGCTGTGTAAAACATATGCTGGATAAATTGGCGGTTCATTCAGCTGTGGTGACCCCTAATGAATAAAGGGACTAAGCCGAAGGAAAATAAATGAATGAATAATGTGAGGTAAGAAAATAATGACAGAAATGTAATTTTTGAGGTAACTAATCCTTTAATTGTCAGTAAAAATCATTTTCATTACACATTTTGTACTCTGTAATTTTTTTTTACTTTAAAAATGTACATAATTACACCACTTGGTTGAAAGTTTGCATTTTATTTGACATTTTTGTCCATATTTTATCCAAATATTGTCTGAATCAACATTTTTGTGTATTATATTGTTTTAGTATATCTAAGTGTATTACATACATTTTGTACACGTTTATTTGATTGTCATAAGTCATCATTGAAATTTCCTTGTTGGGTAAACAACATTAAGACTTTTCAGAAACTTTTATTTTGTCTTAAGCAGATGAAAGAACTTTGGGAACGGTGTGAGGTGAGTAAATAATAACAGAAATGTGATTTTTGAGGTGACTATTCCTTTATCTTTCAGCAAAATTATACGATGATTAATGAGTATAAATATACAAGTATTTTACAGTCAAATTTGAGAAAAAATAAATATATATATTTTCTTCCGCTTTTCCGGGGCCGGGTCACGGGGGCAGCAGTCTTAGGAGAAAACCCCAGACTTCCCTCCCCCAGACACTTCCTCCAGCTCCTCCGGGGGGATCCCGAGGCGTTCTCAGGCCAGCCGAGAGACATAGTCCCTCCAGCGTGTTCTGGGTCTTCCCCGAGGTTTCCTCCAGGTGGGACATGCCTGGAGCACCTCCCTAGGTAGGTGTCCAGGAGGCATCCGAAACAGATGCCCGAGCCACCTCAGCTGGCTTTCCTTCGATGTGGAGGAGCTTCTCTTCCGGGTAACAGAGCTCCTCACCCTATCTATAAGGGTGCGCCCTGCCACCCTGCGAAGGAAACTCATTTTGGCCGCTTGTATCCGAGATCTTGTCCTTTCGGTCATGACCCAAAGCTCATGACCATAGGTGAGAGTAGGAATGTTTTTAAAATATATTTGAGGGAAATTGAATTTTTTAAATATTTATATAATATAAAAATAATTCTAAAATAACTATAAAATATGCATTATTTTCTCTAAAAAATAATAAGAATAAACAGGACACATTCTAAAAAATAAATAAATCTAAATAAATAAAACCCCTCACTACACAACTAGACTTTTCTTCAATACTGAAGTTTCTTGAGCTGAAAAATCTGTGTATTTACAGTATATAGAGCTGAAACCTTCAGTGATTTCAATTTGCATGGGTGTTTAGTAAATATTTGTCTACTTGCCTTACCACATAACTTTCCACTGATGTTACAGCAAGAATGTTTCTATGTGGCAACGATTTATTCCCACTTGAGCTCTTATTTTAAATGAATTCAGTATTTCAAACATCAGTCAGATGACAGAGATTCTCCACTTCCCATATGATTCAAACCAGTTTCAGCTATTATTTGAAACTCAAACCTGTCTGGGGAAGTCTGACTTTGACATCAAACTTGTTCCAGATCTGGCCCCTTTTCTTTCTTTTCAGTTGAAGCTCGCAGATCCACCCAGCCAGAGCACATCCACCCGCATATTTCTATCTGCTCAACAATGTCATGCCACTTAATAATAGTAATCTGTGTGGTGACATTGTTTTGGTTTGTGAGATAAGAGCGGCCGGTGATACAGGGGTTTGCACGGTTTCGCCTCTTGCCACCCACTTGGATTGGCTCCAGAAAAACTGTGGAATTTCTTTAGCCTATTCGTTTCTGTCCATTCATATCGATATCTTCACTTTGAGGAAATATGTTCTATGCTACACCCTAAATTGCCTATCAAAGTGTACTTCTCATATTGCAAATGCACGTAAACACTGGGGAATTCATTGTGGTGCGATATGAAAACAAATGCGTGGGATTGGCTTTGGTGGCATTGTCTTAAATATGTGAAATATGTTCAGTCAATTGGCTGGCAGAATGAAATGTACGCCATCGTAAATATTGTCAACAGGGAAACAGGCGAACCTATTAAAGTTGAATGTAAAAGTAAAAAAGTAAAGTAAATGTGTAGTTTTGTACTTTTTTTAAATGAAAAAAATAAAGTATAACGTACAAAATGTGTGAGGACAAACTCTTCTGACTGACAGTTAAAGGGATATTTTCCTTAAATTACATTTCTGTTACTATTTACTCAGCTTTCCCAACTTGACCCACTTTCTGTCTTCTGCGAAAGACAAAATAAGAGTTTCTAAATGGTATTCATGTTGTTTTCCTTCCAAGGACATTTCAATTATATATGGAAATCTAACAAATACAGTGGGGGAAATAAGCATTGAACACGTCATGTCTTTTCCTGGGAATAATACTTCTAAAGGAGCTGTTGACATGGAATTGAAGCAGATTTTGGTAAAAACCCAAACAATACAAGCATAAAAATTAAACAAAACAAATCTGAAAAATGAGTTGTGTAATGACAATGAAATGACACAAGGAGAAAGTACTGAACTACTAGTACTGAAATGTATTTAATACTTTATATAAAAGGCTTTTTTGGTGATTTCAGCTTAAAGACGCCTCTCATATGGAGAATGAAGTCACATGCATTGCTCAGGTGTGAGTTTTTCACAGACTTCAACAGAGTGTAAAAATCTTGATGGTTCTGTGGGTCTCGTCTATCAAATCTGATCTTTATTTAGTATTTTCTATTGGATTCAGGTCAGGTGATTGGCTGGGCCATTCTACAGCTTGATTTTTCTTTCTCTGAAAGCATTTGAGAGTTTCCTTGGCTGTGTTTTGGGTCATTGTCTTGCTGAAATGTCCACCCTGGTTTCATCTTCATCATCCTGCTAATGTAGATGTTGGACTGAAGCAGCTGATATTCATTTACACTGAGGAAGGGCAGAGGGTTGCTGAAGAACTACTGAGAGATTTCAGCTGCTGTCTAGGCTTTCACTGCCTTTCTACACCTCGCTTTCTTCATGTGTTCAATACTTTTCCCTGCGTCATTTCATTTTATTAACCATAACTTCATTTGTAAACTAATTAGATTTGTTTTCTTTGCGTATATGGATTTCTTTGGTTATTACCAAGATCCGGGGAAATTTTAAAGTCAACAGCATCTTTAGAAATATGTTTTCTTAGAAAAATTGTGACGTGTTCAATACTTATTTTCCCTGGTGTATATGTAAAATTTATATAATACACTCTAAAAAATTCCAAATCTAACTGACTTCCCAGCAGGCACCTTTACATTAACATGACATCAAAAAACACAAATGTGAAATGCTTTAATGTCAAAATCTTGACGTCTATTTGACATGCGCACATTGATGTCTTTTTGATGACCAAAATAATGACACAGAAGTATTATTGTATCAGAAAAGTTTTACTCATCTGAAAGCGTCAATTACAAATTACAAATTTACACTGGATTTTGTATCCCTACAATTCATGTAAATTATACATTGATGTCAAAACAGCATCAAATTGACATCTAACAAAGGGCAATCCTGTAATTGATTTGACTTTTTACGCCAATCTTAGATGTGAATTTGATCTCATTTTGACATCAAGGCTATCAACTGAGATCAAATCAGTTTGCATTTTTGGCGTGTTTTTGACATCAAGGTGCCCGCTAAGTTTATTCCTTCTGTTGAAGACAAAATAAGAGTTTCTGAATGGTATTCATGTTGTTTTCCTTCCAATGACATTTCAATTATGTATGACAATCTAACAAATATAAATAAAATTTTATAATACACTCAAAAAAATTCCAAACCTGACTGACTTCCCAGCGGACACCTTGACATCAACATGACATCAAAAAAACTATTTAATTAAATAAGTGATTTAATGTCAAAATCTTGACGTCTATTTGACATGTGCACATTGATGTCTTTTTGACGACCAAAATAATGACACAAAAGTATTATTGTATCAGAAAAGTTTTATTCATCTGTAAACGGCAATAACAAATCACAAATATACACTGGATTTTGAATTTGAAAAACCTTGACGCCAATATTAGATGTCAATTTTATCTAATTTTGATATTAAGGTTGTCAACTGAGATCAAATCGATTTGCATTTGTGGCGTGTTTTTGGATGTTTTTTTGCTGTTAAAGACAAACTAAGAGTTTCTGAGAAGTCTTCTCATTGTTTTCCTTATAAGGACATTTCAATGACGGCATGTGACAATCTACAAAAATAAAAGAAAAAGAATAAAGAAATATGTATAAAAATGATATATTCCAGTATAAAGACGCAGGTTCCAGCCAATGTTTGGGTAAAATATGGGGCTGGAATGTAAACACTGAACCCAGTGGTGTAATTTTGTACTTTATTAAAGCTAAAAAGGATTTAAAAAGTCAAAATTGACTCAAAATTGCAAGGCAACTTGCTGTACAGCTTTTTTTGAGTTGACTCAACTTAAACCAAGGCATTGAAGTACTTGGGTTAAAAGTTGAGTCAACTCAAAAACGTTTCCTTACAATTTTAAGTTGAGTCAACATTTTTTATATGTATGTACATTGAAAACAATTTATATAAGCTGAATATAAACAAACAAATTGAATTTTGGAAGGTTTAACTTAATTTGATTGTTTAAATTCAGCCCATATAAACTGTTTGCAAACACAATGAATTAATCCAATGAATAATTTTTTCAGTGTATATAAAATCACTTGTAAGTTCCATTTGTGTACTCTATGCTTAAATTCAGATGACATATAAAGTTTTTGATGTTTAGTAGAACAAAAATTCATACCACACTTTAACGAACACTAATATTCAAGCTGTATTTTTACTAAGCCTTTTCTCTTCAGAAATAGCTAGAGGTCTGGTTACGGCTGAGAGCTCTTTAAAGACAGCTGATTGATGACCTACATGGCAGGTACTTCCTAAAGAAAAGTATTGCATTCTTTACATACACTGTAAATAATAATAATAATAAAAATCTGTAAAATTTACAGTAATAATTGGCAGTTGGCAGAACTTCACTGTTAAAAATACATCAAAGATTTGTTTTGCATTTTATGGTAAACTACCGTATGTTATTAATTTATAGTATTATACATCAGTGTTTTGAAGTACTAACATCTACACATCAAACCTTGTTTTACACAGATAATAACACAACCATAAGCAGCAGATAGTGATGAGGAAAGTCATATAATGAACTTTTTCACGAGCAGAGAAACATACTATTATAAGAAGCTCAGTGTCATTCACTCAACTACTAAACACCATGATGGTAACACGCATAAAATTAAACTAGAAACTACTACACTGTAAAACGTTTCACATTGGTTAAACTTGCAAACTCAAGTTGCCTTGAAAATGTGAGTCAACTCAACTTAGAGAGATTCTTTGTTTCAACTTAAGATGTTGAGTTTCACAATATATTTAACTAAAACTGAGTTGACTCACATTTTCAAGGCAGCTGGTGAACATGAGTTTGTAAGTTTAACCAATGTGAAACATTTTACAGTGTAAAGACGTTTGTTGACGAACTTGCGAAAGCCAACTTCACTGCGCTGGGACTCAAAAGCAGTTGGCAGGAAGCACAGTGGTTGCTAAGTGTTGCTAGGTGGTTGCTAGGTAGTTCCTGTATACTGGGTTGTTAATTGGCAAGCCTCATTTACATGTTTGATCAAATCCTAATACTTAGTAAGCATTGCTAGCATGTTATAGCACTTAGCTTATCGTTATTAGCATGTAGCTAATCCCTGCTAGCATGTGTAAC
>CAIGQV010019087.1:4026678-4047887 GCA_903798115.1 Danio jaintianensis
AGCTTATCGTTATTAGCATGTAGCTAATCCCTGCTAGCATGTGTAACGAACAGGAAGTCCTGTTTGAGTCAAACGAGCTAATAACCAGCTCTCTGAGATTATTGATCAATATTAGATGTAACATAAAACTGTATGTAAAAAGTAATAAATAAAAAATAAATAAATAAATAAAATAAAAATAGGATAGAATAAATATTTTAAAAAAAAATGTATTAAAATAAAATAAAATAAAAATAAAATGAAAATAGAATAAATATAAAATAAAAATAAAAAAATGTATAAAAATAAAATAAAAATAAAATGAAAATAAAATAAAAATAGAATAAATATAAAATAAATAAAAATAAAATAAATAAAAATAAATAAAATAAAATAAAAATAGAACAAATATAAAATAAAATAAAATAAAAGAAAACAATAATAAAATAAAAATAGAATAGAATAAATATAAAATAAAATAAATAAAAATAAATAAAAAAATAGAATATAAAATAAATAAAAATAAAATAAATGAAAATAAATAAAAATAAAATAGAATAAAATAAAATAAAAATAGAACAAATATAAAATAAAATAAAAATAGAATAAAAAAAAATAATAAAATAAAATAAAAATAGAACATATATAAAAACAAAATTTTTTACAAAATTATAATAATAAAATTTTTTTTTAAAGAATAAAAAGTGAAGGATCTTACAGGGAATTCTGGGAAAGACTCTATATTAAGTAATCTTACTATTAACCAGGCTACGGATTTTTAATGTAGCTGTTTTTTACCGTTGAAATTACTATAGTTTTTTTAGGGCTTGAGAATTTTGTGTGTAAACCATGTTCATTTGTTATTTATATCACCTTTATCAGTTTAGTCTTCAGATTAGGAGATCCTGTGGCTTTCAAAACTCTTCTCATGACTCACTGATTAGAGTTAAATCATGTCATCTTTCCCGGAGAAGTCTGCCTGTATGCCTTAGACAACAGACCACCTCCAGTTCTGGCGGTTTCAGCTATTGCGCTGCTCAAGTCAACTTAAGTTGAACTGGACAAAGATAGGGGCGCTGGAGAGATTACTATCTCCTGTAGCAATGTGAAACGTGTGTGTTGAGCAGGCCCGCATGCTTTACTAAAGAATCCTTCTCTTGATTTATCAGCCGCTATGGCTTGTGAATGTGGCAAGTGTTCAGGCTGAAGAATAATTGCAGTCCTTGTTTGACAATGGACAGCTTCTAGGAATCAGCCTATGGTTGTGATTTTGAGATTCGAAAGAAAAATAATGAGGGCTTTCACTTAAAGGGATAGTTCACCCAAAATTGAAAATGAGCTCATCATTTGTTATCCCTCATGTGGTTTTAAAGCTTTACGAGTGAGCACTTGTTCATTCATTCATTCATTCATTTTCCCTCGGATTAGTCCCTTATTTATCAGGGGTTGCCACAGCGAAATGAACCACCAACTATTCCAGCATATGTTTTACGCAGTGGATGCCCTTCCAGTACTGGGAAACACCCATACACTCTCGCATTCACACATGCACATATACAGTATACGGCCAATTAGTTTATTCAATTCACCTATAGCGCATGTCTTTGGACTGTGGAGGAAACCCACACCAACACGGGGAGAACATGCAAACTCCACACAGAAATGCCAACTAATCCAGCCGGGACTCGAACCAGCAACCTTCTTGCTGTGAGACGACAGTGCCAACCACTGAGCCATCGTGCCGCCCCCACTTGTTCAAAACCTATTTGAGTTTCTTTCTTCTGTTGAACACAAAGGAAGATATTTTGAAGAATGTTGGTTGACCATTGACTTCCATAGTTATTTATTTCCTACTATGGAAGTCGATGGATGCCGGCAACCAGCATTCTTCAAAATATCTTCTTTTCACCGAGAGGAAACCCACGCCAACACGGGGAGAACATGCAAACTCCACACAGAAATGCCAACTGATCCAGCCAGGACTCGAACCAGCGACCTTCTTGCTGTGAGGTGACAGTGCTAACCACTGAGCCACTGTGTCGCCCCATATAATCAATTAACTTTTACTTAATTAATTTAGGAGTATTAAGTTAAACATTAAGTAAATTTCACATGATATTGACAAGTTAATTGTACCTGATATAAGATAGTAAAATTGACTTGAAATTTGTTTGTGCAAATTGTTACAGGGATTTTTTTAAGTAAATCTACAATACATTTTTCTACCAATATTTATCAATTCTTCTATAAAAGAATTGATAAATATTGTTAGATATGTATTGTTATTGAAAGGAGAAGTGTCATTTGAGTGACCACGTGCACCTTTGAAAAAAAAAATACTTTATTACATATACAAAGCTGTACACACAATTTATTTAAAAAAAGAAATCACCAAAATAAAGAATATTATTAACAATAATCTGAGAGAATCCCCATAGTCCAATGTCCTTGTAATCACAGTGCTGGTCTCCACATGCTCAGTCCATGTAAATCATACACATACGGCCGGTAAGGACAGGATTTATAGACTGTCGCTAAAAGTGACGCTCTGAAAAAGTCCTCCTCTGTAGCAGCCATAGCGGCCGCGTCTGATTTCTGGAAGTAGTCCTTGCCATGCTCTGTGGTTAACTGTCTCCGTTTGGTTTTATATCTCCTGTTCTGGAACCAGATTTTGACCTGAGTCTCTGTGAGGTGCAGTGCGCTCGCCAGGTGTGTGCGCTCAGGTGCGCTCAGGTACCGCTGGCGGCTGAACTTCTTCTCCAGCTCCAAAACCTGCAGGTGATATAATTTGTTACTACACTGTAAACAATGCTGGGTTCCACATAGTTGATTTGTGTTGGGGCGACATCAAGGAATTAAGTTAACTTATTATTTCTTTTTTACAAATTTAAGTGGATTGAACATAAAACAATTAAGTTGTCCCATAAAAAAACTCAAGAATTTTGTTGTTTCAGCTCATTTTAAAAAGTATAAAGGTAAAATATCAGAGAACTACACTATTAACTTTTTTTTTATATATATATACATTTTATCCACAAATAAAAACTCTCAAATCCACAGCCTTCTTATTCCACATTTTTAAATTGAAATTGATGTATTTATTAAATCTCTTAGACACAAACACAAGAAAATTATAATTATTATTATTATTATTTAATTATTTTAATATTAAATATTTATTTTTTAATTTTTTTATTATTATTATTATTATTATTTTTTTTTTTTTTGGAATATTACGATAATTATTTTGGAAATGCCACTAATACACAAGTCTTTCCTCTGCAGTTGTTTATCATTTATTTTTCCTCTTTTCACTCACTATCCTTTGGCGTAGTCCCTGATTTATCAGGGGTCGCCACAGAGGAATGAACCGCCAATTACTCTGGCATATGTTTTATGCAGCGGATGCACTTCCAACTGCATCCTAGCACTGAGAGTACACTAACTTGGGAACCCCCATTGCAGGGAAATGTAAACACTCATTCACACATACACTCAGAGGCGGAATGGGACAGCATTTTCACCCAGGAAAAGTTATTGTAGCTCAGCTCGGGAAATGTCCCGGTGCTCCCGATGGCCAGTCCGCCCCTGCATACACTCATACTTTCCCTCTTTTCATTTTTTTCCTTATTATATTATTGTATATGTATTATAATTTAATCTGCTCTGTTCACGGTACATTACTATCATTATTGTTATTATCACTTTCCTGTGTGGGTTCGGTTTCTGTAGGTGTGTTACTTGTATTAGTATATAAAAAATAATAATAAATAAACAAATAAATACCTGCAGGTGCGTGAACGCGGCGCGCGACCGCTTCTTTTTCCCGCCTCCCGCCGTCATATCTGTCGACGACACTGTTTTATCCTCAGAAGTCCGACAAACATCCGCCGAATCTGTGAAGTAAGTACACGATATTCAACTTCAGCATGATAAACATGTTTTCTCACAGGAAACCTGGCTTTCAATTGTAAATACATATCAAAATGTGACACATAGCCTATCCTGCGTGCCCTCAAATGATGTCGGGTTTAACTTAGATAGTTCACCTATAAGAGGAAAATGTACTTACAGTTCACCTATAACAGGAAAATTTACTCACATTTACACCCTCAAGTGGTTATAAACCTTTATGAGTTTCTGTATTCTGTTAAACGTCAAAGAAGACATTTTGAAGAATGTTGGAAAACTGTAACCATTGACATCCATAAAACTAAATAGGAAGTCAATGGTTTGGGAGGTCCAGCTGTCTTCAAATATCTTGAAGAACTCAACAGAAACTCGGAAAAGGTGGAGGATAAGTAAATAATTCATTTATTCATTTTCCTTCAGCTTAGTCCCTTTATTCATCAGGGGTCATCACAGCGGAATGAACCGCCGTATAAGTACATAATTGAATCCCACTGAACATTGGACTTCTGATGGACGTCCAAAAGACATCTATTATACCAACGGACGCAATATAGACATGATATGCACGTCCGTCAGAGGTCTAATGTTTGGTGGGGTAAGTTTACGTTTTGTGTGTGAACTATCCTTTTAGCCTGCAATTCGCATGTTTACGTTTAAACTAAACCGTCCTTATATTCAAATTTCTTGATAACATATTTTATATCTTGTTTATCCTTTATATTTCGTTGTAAAACCTTGACTGAGTAACCTAGAAATGTATTTAACAGAGTTCTGTAAATGTAAATATACCTGTCTGTCTGTCAGTGCCGTCGTCTCTGTCACTCTCAGCATTGCAGGAGTCTTCATCTTTTTTATCCTCTTTTAAGGATAAAATGTCCTCAATGAAAAACGACGTCAGCTGCTTGGTCGAAGCCGCCATTTGTGCTGCTAAACTCCTGATAAAGGTAAGGATAACGCGTCTTTCTCCGGGTTAGTAATTGTCACTCACTCTGCAGCGCGACTGCTTGACTTTAAATAGCGCGTGAGTGTTTTTGTCTCTTCTTTTATTGGAGGAGCGGCCTGTGCTACGTCATCAGTCCAGCTTCCTGATGGCTAAAACAGACGCGTCTTGGGATAAATGGTTTAACCAAAACATTATTTTTGTTTCTGATCTTTTCAATCGTAACGGGGATCTCTTAACTTATGAGAGTTTTATAAATATTAATCAATTTCCTGTCCGGTATATGGAAGTTAAGTCAATTATAAAGGCTATACCTAGTGGATTACTATGTCTGATGAAAGCAGCTCTTAGTTATGAGGCAGGTTCCAAACAATTGTCACAGTTATATCTAGGAGGAAAATCTATTAGTAAGGAATGCAATAATAAGTTCATACGTCAATTGTCCCAGTCACAAAACTCAATTACTCCTAGAGGAAAGTTTTTTGGGGGTTCTATAATTGTAAACATTCATTGGAGGAAAACTTTTTTATTACCATATACATTTTGTATTCCTAATAAAATAAAAGAGGTGCACTTTAAAATTTTGCACAATATTTAGCCATGTAATGCACTTTTATCCAAATATTGTGATGTTACTGGTATTTGCACCTTTTGTAAGAATGATTGTGAGGACATTTGTTTTTTTCATGCAATGTATCATCATCGTTTTGGAATGATTTAAGTTCATATTGCTTTTGCCAAGGTTAATATGAGTGGTAATTTGCGCCTTAAGGATATTATTTGTTATTTTGAAAACCAAAACAAGTCGTTAGAGGCCACTGTAAACGTTCTTATACTTGCTGGGAAATTTTACTTTCACAAACAGAGGTTCCTTAAAAAAAATTCCAATTTTTATAGACTTCTTATGTGAAATAGAACATTTAATTAAATCACTTAGATTAATTGATAATAAGAAATGTGCTTCTTTCCTGAGTAAATATGATGAGATCTTTCATGCTACTTGAATTATTATTATTATTATTATTTTTTACATATTTTTTATTGCATAATTTTTTCTTTTAATTATTATAAAAAATAATTCTATATTTTTTTGCTCTTTATCCTGTGTATCTAATGTGAATATTGTGTAAAAGAACTGTTCTCTTTTACTGTATTCGAAGTTGTTTTATAAAGTTTCTTGAAAAAACCCAAAAAACAGACGCATCTTTATGGACCATCCTTCTGTCAAACACCAGGCACAACTGCTGTTTGCCTTTAGAGAAGTCTTAGTAATGTCTATACATAGCAAAGATAAAAAAGTACACTTTTTATTGTTATAAAATGTGATAAAAAATATATATATATATATCTGTATCAACATTTTGTTTTTTTATATAGGCCTATTTGAAATGTTAAACATTATAAAGTCATTTATATTTTAGTACTTTGTTATGTATATGCAATATACTTTTTTATATACTGTATAACTTATTATACACACATATGGCTTATAATAATAGTACACAAAATATTTTATATTTTAAAAGTAATACTGTTTTTATAATTCCTTATATGTATACTATTAGTACATTTTACTGTAGTATAAATAAATGTCACAATTTTTTTGTAATTTTAATATATATTTTATTATATTTAATATATATATATAATTTTCAGTCTCAGACATGGTCAGAATATATATATATATATATATATATATATATCATTATTTTTATATAAAATTCAATAATAAATTGTTATTAAATATATAATGCATGTTACATATAACATTTATACTATATTATATATATTAAAATAATTCCAAAGTATTGAAGTATTTTTACATTATACTATTATGTATTTAATTTATGAAATATGTTTTATATTTATGTATAAATATTTTAAATAGTATTTCAGCAGTTTAATTCTTAGTTTTTTTTGTAATTTTTGTTTTTTTTCTTCCATTTTCATATCTTAAAAAAAATATTCCAATTTAATTCCTCTCAGACATACTCAGAAAATTGGGTAAATTATTCACGTTTTATTCATTATTATTTATTATTCAAGTTTATTCATATATTATGATGTATTATAAATATATCTCACAATTTTTACATTCTATTAAATTGTATAATATAAATATAAATAATAAAATATAAAATATTTAATGCATGTAACATACTATTTAAATCAAAATATGCTAAAATTAAAAGGTATTAAAAGAATTTACAAAATATTATACATAATTTATGAAATGTTCAGAATCTTTTGTACATATATATATTTAATTTTAATTTTTAATGTTATTTTGTATTTAATTTAATTTCTGCTTTATAGTTTCAGTTGTATTTGTATATCAATAGTTTTTACATATTTATTTTCATATATATATATATATATATATATATATATATATATATATATATATAAATAAAATTGTCCATATACTTGAATTCCCCTCAGACATACAGTGAAAACACCCCTGCTTAAATGCCTGTAAAAAGAGACACTACAACTACATGTGCATTAGTTCAAGCTGACCTTTTTATTACTGTTACAGCGAGCCGCTCTGCCCCTCACTCTCAGTCAGTGGAGAATGTAGTGAGATTTATTGTGTAACCAGATATCAGTATTAGTCTCCTATCATCCCTGGATGTCAAGCTGGGGTAAACCCTGAGGTCCAGGGCACCGGGGTGTGTGTTCATAAGCAGAAGGAGGATCTGGGTGGCCCACTATCCCATGGAGATAATGACTTCAGCACATTGGGCCCCGGCTCCTTCTCCTGACCCACACGTTGTCGCATGGCTGTTTGTTTGTTGTGCCCCTGTGCTTCTGTGTGACCCCATAGTCCCAGGATGAGGGCAGAGAAATGGAGAAACTGAAGGGGGAGGCATGTTGAGTTTGAGATGGAGACGGAAAGTAGAGGACGCTCTGGTCTCTGGAGAATGAGGAGTTTGCTTGGAAAAACACAAAAGCTGAGAGTGACAAACGGTACTATTGTCTACCGGCATGACCTCCCACAATCATCAGCCCTGAAACTCTTCTGTGCATATCGTGAACACACTTCTGTGTTAGTGGGTTGAAGTCAAAGTTATTAGCCCTCCTGTGAATTTTTTTTTCTTTTTCAAATATTTCCCAAATGATGTTTAACAGAGCAAGGAATTTTTCATAGTATTTCCTATAATATTTTTTCTTCTGGAGAAAGTCTTATTTGTTTTATTTCGACTAGAATAAAAGCAGTTTTAAAATTTTTAAAACCATTTTAAGGTCAATATTATTAGCCCCCTTAAGCAATATTGTTTTCGATTGTCTACAGAACAAACCACTGTTATAATGACTTGCCTACTTACCCTAACTTGCCTAATTAACCTAGTTAAGCCTTTAAATGTCACTTTAAGCTGAATACTAGTAACTTGAAAAATATCTAGTCAAATATTATTTACTGTCATCATGGCAAAGATAAATGAAATCAGTTATTAAAAATTAGTTATTAGAACTATTATGTTTAGAAATTTCCGTTAAACAGAAATTGGGGACAAAAATATATAGAGGGGGGGCCTAATAAATCTTACTTCAACTGTATAATAAATTGTTTTTAGATATTAAAAGTTTATTTAATTTTAATTAAAGTATTAAAACATAGTTTAACATTATACTATTATGTATTTAATTTATGAAATATGTTTTATATTTCTATATAAATATTTTAAATAGTATGTCAGCAGTTTAATTCTTAGTTTTTTGTAATTTAATTTTAATATCCCATTTTATCAATATCCCATCTCTCTCAGACATACTCTGACAAATATGGTTACATTATAAATTATTCATATTTTATTCATGAAATGTATTCATATATTATAATGTGTTATAAATCTCACTATTTGTACGTTAAATGAAATTTGATAACACAAAATATTATTAAATATTTAATGCATGTAACATACTATTTAAATCAAATTATGCTAAAATAATTAAAAAGTATTAAAATAGTTTACAAAATATTATTATACATAATTTATGAAATATGTTTATCATTTTTTAATACTGTATATTGAAATCTGATATGTGGCAATATATGCAAATCACATATATAACATACATGTTTATGCTTAGAATTCACAGGTATAGAATATATACTGTATGTCATATATGTACAGTGGTGTGAAAAGTGCTTGCCCCTTACTGCGGTGTTACTATTACGCCACACTATTTTTCACACAGGGCTTCAAAAACCTTAATTTCAAAACTGCATGATGTGTTTACTTGTTTTATCTTGATTTAAATGTGTTTGATGATCTGATAAGTGTGACAAACATTTAAAAAAATAATAAATCAGTAAGGATCAAACACTTTTTCACACTACTGTACATATAGTTCTAAATATTGCAAAAATGGCTGTTTACATATATTTGAAAACAATCAGAATTACAAATATGTGCATACAGTGTGTGTTCAAAAATATTAGCTATAGATATATGTTATATATCAGGTGTGTCAAAGGTAAAAAAACATCCAGTCCACAATTACTTTTATATTGAAAATACGTCCTTTTGTGTATTTTTTTTCACCAAATCAGTGACATCATTTGTGAACTTGCCAATTAAAGAGTTAAAATCCTGTAATTTTCTTAACAATTTAGTAGTTTTAATCAGGACTGAGGTTGATTAACAGATTTATGCCAAAAAAATGTATCTGATGCATTTTTACAGCAGTTTAATTCAGTGGATGTTTTCATCCCGAACATAACAAAAGGATAGAAAATTTGAACAGTGCACAAGGGTTAATATCATGTGTATATATTATTATACACAGATATATTTTTAACTGTAAGCCCTGACATGTTTTCAGTGATCATAAAGGGTGCTTAGGGGGGTGGGGGTGGGGGGAATGTGGGATGGGGGGGTTCATCACAGAAGAAAGAAAGCTTAAAGATTTTTTAAGGTTTACCTCATTTTAGCAGTTGTCATATAAACTTTGTATTTGAGATGTTTTTCATGATAGCGCTCACCTTGAATAATCTTTGCTGTCTCTTTCCTACACACACACACACACACACACACACACACACACACACACACACACACACACACACACACACACACACACACACACACACACACACACACATGCACAGACAGACTATACCTGCATTACTCCTCTTTATTCTCGATCTCTTTGATCAAGTCTTTTTCCTGTTTGGTGTATCTTCTGATGCCTATCTTAATTGCACAAACACATATTCAGTTCCTTATTTACACTGCGAGATACAGTGTCTATGTCATGCTTAGGCCATGCAAAACAAGCAGTTGTAATTGGATGAGCATGTCTTGTGGCTGGTGTAATGCATCTCCCGGTTTCTTCGCTGACCTCTTGTCCCTGCACTAACACAATGTGGAAGAGATGAGTTGCAGCGTTTGCTTGTTTTGGGCCAGATGTGGGCTTGTTAGAATCTGACCCCGTCGACAGGAAGACATATGTCATACCTGCTGCTATGCGGACTAGACGTCTCAAGCGTTAGCCTTTGTTAGATGGCATCAGAGTTTGAGGTCATTCTGTAGTGCTTTACATTAGCAAGATAACCTATAACTTCACTATTATTTGAAAGTGTGGGGTTGGTATCCTTTTTCATGTTCTAATATGGAAAACATAAACATTTTGTTAAATAATGTCATTTTTTTGATGGTCTACGATCCTCAGGTGTCATGGCCCTTTTGATTTGGACGTCTAATAAACTTGTTATGGTCAAAGATGAATTTTGCTGCTTAATAGTTCGCAAATTGTCCTTTTTGGTCGTTTTATAGTGCTTTACATTAGTAAGATAATAATTATACCACCATAAAAAAGGTTTATTTATTTATTAGTATTTATTTATCATAAAAATGAATATATACAGTGCTCAACATGTATGAGTACACCCCTCACAAATCTCTCATTTAGATTCATATTTTCTATAGGAAGCTCTACAATATTATATTTGTGCATATACATTAGATTAGTCAGTACTGAAGCCAAATCTGGAGTTCATCTTACAAAATAACTTATGATAACGGTTCAAAATGAGTACACCCAAATTTATATGTTAGGGAAAAACATTAAATAAAAGTTTTTAAAAAGAGCAAAATTCAAGAGAAACAACAAATGTATAAATTTTGTTGAAATTTTGTAGTTTGTTCAATTTTTCAATATTTTGCTTGAATTTAAATGTATTTTCTTTCTATTTCTAAAGATGTTCGGTGACTAAAATATTATTTTAATAAATATATCTGTTTAATAAATCTGTTTTGTTCAAATGCACTAAAATATATGACCTATATTCACTGAGAAATTGATACAAATATTCATTTTCAAAATGGGGTGTACTCATGTTGAGCACTAGATATAATTCATTCATTCATTTTCTTTTTGGCTTAGTCCCTTTATTATCTTTATTATTTATCAGGGGTCGCCACAGCGGAATGAACCTCCAACTTATCCAGCATATGTTTTACACAGCGGATGCCCTTCCAGCTGCAACCCAACACTGGGAAACACCCATACACTCCCATTCACACACATACACTATGGCCAATTTAGCTTATTCAATTCACCTGTACCGTATGTCTTTGGACTGTGGGGGAAACCGGAGCACCCGGAGTAAACCCACGTGAACATAGGGAGAACATGCAAACTCCACACTGAAACGCCAACTGACCCAGCCGAGGCTCGAACCAGCGACCTTCCTGCTGTGAGGCGAACGTGCTACCCACTGCGCCACCGTGCAGCCTATATTATATTATATTAAATATTTTTTTTTGCTTTGCAAAATAGGTTTTACTTTAAACCAAGTTTTTACACTTTTTTAAATTTTAGACTTATTTACATCTTATTTACTTACAATTTTATTTGAATCAGAATAAATCAAAATGTATTATATTAGTGAACAGTAACTGTAAAATTGATGAAGCTTAATTGAAAAAAATGAATTTGATTTTCTTCAATATATGTAGATAGTAGATTGGTGCCCTCTTGTGGGCTAAAATCCTCTTTTAGTTCTAAAATTTTAATGTATTAAACATATGCTACTAAAAGAAAAAGGTTATTTTTTGGCATCAGTGCCTCCATGAAGAATCTTTAACATCCACTGAACCTTTTCATTGCTTAAACGTTGCTATATAGTGGAAAATATGTTATTTAGATTATTAAAATGGTTATTTGAGGGACATTTTTAGAGTTTACAATTACTTTACATTTTTGGATGTCTCTTCTGTCCATTCATCCTCTAATTAATATGACAGTTCTTCCCAGAAGGACAATAGCTACTGAATGCCTGTTATCTGTGTTATGATAGTGTATCGTAGTAACTCTAACTTTACCTCAAAATATTGCCTCAGCTGCAGGTTATCTTCTGTAGGTGGGATGAACATGTCTTCACTGATGCCTGTCATCAGGTTTTGACTGAGATCTAGTTTGTGTTGGCTGAAACTCACATATGAAGTATTGAAGAAACTTGTCTACATGGAAAAAACTTGCACTCACAGATCTGTTGTTCTTTGTGTAGATCAGTGCGATTATTTTTTTTTAAAGATGGTAAAATAATCCGTACTATTTTTACATTAGTTTAATGTTCATTTTTAGAGAAAAGTTATTTGTTAAGTTATATTTACACTTGGTTAAAGGTACAATTATTAGCTGTCCTGCATGAAATTTTTTTTTATTTATCAAATATTTCCCAAGTGATGTTTAACAGAGCAAGGACATTGTCATTGTCTTTTTTTCTATAATTGTTTTCTTCGGGAGAAAATCTTATTTGTTTGGCTGAAATTTTTTTAAAAGTCAATATTATTAGGTCCCTTAAGATTAGCTCCCTTGTCCAGTGACTTGCCTAATTAACCTACTTAAGCCTTTGAATGGCTATTTAATCTGAGTACTAGTATTTTGCAAAACAACTAGTGAAATGTTATGTCAAGACAAAGAATAATTTTTTTAAAAATTAATTATTATCATTTTCCTTCAGCTTAGTCCCTTATTTATCAGGAGTCGCCACAGCGGAATGAACCGCCAACTATTCCAGCATATGTTTTACACAGCGGATGCCCTTCCAGCTGCAATCCAGTACTGGAAAACACCCATACACACTCACATTCACACACTACGGCCAGTTTAGTTCATCCTGTTCACCTACAGCGCATGTCTTTAGATTGTGGGGGAAACCAAAGCACCCGAAGGAAACCCACTGCAACACAAGGGGAACATGCAAGCTAAATTAATTATTAAAACTATTATGTTTAAAGGGTGGTGCGGTGGCGTAGTGGGTAGCGCTGTCGCCTCACAGCAAAAAGGTCGCTGGTTCGAGCCTCGGCTGGGTCAGTTGGCATTTCTGTGTGGAGTTTGTTCTCCCTATGTTCACATGGGTTTCCTTCGGGTGCTCCGGTTTCCCCCACAGTCCAAAGACATGCGCTATAGGTGAATTGGGTAAGCTAAATTGTCCGTAGTGTATGTGTGTGAATAGGAGTGTATGGGTGTTTCCCAGTGATTGGTTGCGGCTGGAAGGGCATCCGCTGCGTAAAACATATGCTGGATAAGTTGGCGGGTCATTCCGCTGTGGCGACCCCAGATTAATAAAGGGACTAAGCTGAAAAGAAAATGAATGGATGAATATTATGTTTAAAAATCTTTATGTTAAACTGCACATGGGACATATTTTTTTACATACAGCACAATTAAAGGCAAAATTATTAGCCCTATTGTGAAATTTTAATTATTAAAAAAATATGTAATATGTCCCTATAAATATCATTAGTGTGAAAAGGAAAATTGTTTTGCCACATCTCCTTGTCCTGCCTGCGGTTTGATGGTCCAGTGCTTGTTGTGAGTATGTGGTTTTTTTTGGGTAAATGTTTTTTTTTTTTTTTTGATAATTCCTGAGATCTGTGTGTTTGTGAGTGAGCGAACACTTGACAGAAACCCATTGGACAGTATGAGTCCCCGACAACAGTTTCAATTCAAGTTTATTTGTGTACGGGGCATCCGTGGGGTCTTAAGAAGTCTAAATTTTAGGCCTTAAAGTCTTAAAGGGGTGGTCCAGTGTTTTTTTTTTTTTTTTTTTAAAGGTTTGATTGTGTTTATGGGGTGCAAAACAATGTGTGTTCGTGATTCATTTGTAAAAAATCACGTTATTTGTTCACATATCTTACCTTCATTTTATACAGTTACTGAGCTAACATGGAAACTACAATCATATTTCTTGGTTCTTCCTATAAGGCCCGCCCTCAAAGGGCTCTGATTAGTCAGCTAACCTAATGTGTTGTGATTGGCGGATCGGCTTCACGTCACCAGGAAACGTCATGCCTCTCCTGCATGCTGTCTGTCAGACTGTAAATAATGTCAGTGAAGCTGTATCAGTTTGAGCCTAAGTCAGACACAGAAAATGAAGAGGACACAGCTGAACCCATGCAAACGCGACTCTTGCAAGATGTTTCTAAATGTGTTTTTTTTTTTTTTTTTCGTTGCTAAGAGTAGGAATGTGGTCAAGCCATCAGCATTTCAGCATCTCATATTCGTGTATATAGGAAATGATACATTATAAGATGGCTGTAAAGTCTGTTTCTAATAGATAGCAGGTAAAATGGTCTACTTTGGTTTTTCGTTCACTTTCTGAGGTTTAACCACGTCATAAAAATGCAATCGTAATGACATTGTACTGTAGTAAGGCTAGGACAAATTAAAACGCACTTCAGGTATTTATAAAGAGTATGTTTATGCTGAATAAATAAATGAAAATATAATGAAAGCACGGACAAACCTATTCTGAAAACAATGCACTTTTGTAAATAAATAAATAATGAAACATACGTTGCAGAAAAGAATAAATGATATGATGTGATATTTTCTTTATTCTGAGTAAAACGGTTCATGAAAATACAGTAATAGTACGCGTGCTTAACAATGCATTGCTGCCGTCTTGACTGTTTTTCTGAAGTGCTGCTGGCCTGACCGCAGTGTTGTACATCCTTTTTTCTTGTTTTACATCTAGTAAAACAAGTAGGGGAGGGGGCGGTGGTAGCGCCTCAGGGAGACTTGGGATGTCTGTACATAATATACTCCATTATTTAAATTGTAAAACTCACAGAGTGCTGATGCATACAGATACATTGCGGTCGCTGTTGACGATTGTGGATGTTTACAGGGGTAAAACGGATACATATGTTTGTAGCTAAATCATACCCGCCAAACTCCCGTTTTTTTCCCGAGAGTCTCTCGCAGTTCACACCCATCTCCTGCACCCTCCTGTCTTGTTATTTCTCCCGGAAAACTTCCGTAATTTCATCCCCACGCCAGGTCATCAATTTTGGTATAGCATCTGATCGCCGCCGGCCGAAAACATGGTACAGTTATTAACATCACATACACCTGCAGCCCATCCACCCCCCCGGTTCTCAACTTTGTTACTCAGAGACCACCACACCAAACCAAACTCTCCACACACCCCGTTCTCTGGAAAAATTTTAACAAAAAGAAGTACTTACAGGTTGTGGCTCTCAATCCACAGCTTCTTCTTTTATCATAGGTACTGCTTCTTCTTTGAGGAGAAGTTTTTGGCTGAATCCAGCACTTAACTGCGACCAATTGTGGAAGCTGTCCTTTGTAAAATGCTTTGCACAGAGAGCTATATCTTTTTTATAATATTCTGGAACATAATTAAAAATGAATTTTAACCACTTCTCTCTTTGTGTCACGTCCCTTGGAAGGCCAAATAGTGAAACAGAACAAGATCCATGGAAATAGCAGCGTTTGGATGGCATTTTACTTTCTCTACTAAGGCGTCTGTGGCCACGCCCCTTTGCTGCGCGAGGTGTATGCGCAGTGAATGCACGTAACCTGGAACGTTTGTGATCTCATTAGCCCGGATGTTTTTTTTTTGTAGTCCCCAAATTCAATCGCTGTAGGCTTTGCTAAGCTAACTCTGTAAAAGCCAGTGTCTCCCTTTGCATTAAACTTTGAGCATCTTACATTCAGAGATGTTATTTATGTTCACACAGCAACATTACACATCAACTGAAGTTTAAAATATGATATCGTAGTGGACCACCCCTTTAAATCTACTGAAATATTGTGTTGTAGGTCTTCAATCTTTCTTTAACAGGTCATAATTTTCCTTTGTTCATGTATAGCTACCCAATCTGGCCATTAACACCCATACAATCGCCAACAATCCATCTCAATAAAACTTAACATTTTATTTAAAAATAGCATTGAATTACTTTCCTTACAGTAACATTTGCTTAAAAGTTCTCCATTTACTTACTGCTGAGGATACTGATCTGACCTATATATACATTTTTATTATTATTATTATTATTGTAGATTGAAGTAATTGACCGCTATATTTTGTTCTATTCTGTTCTAAGTGTTATAGGTTTTGTAAATGGATATATTCGAAAATTTATAAAAATATTCAAACTAAATTATTATTATTATTATTATTGTATTAAATGTATTACATTTTATTTGATGTTTGATTAATAATATTCGAAAAAAATCCTTTGCATTTAGCCTTGTATAAGTCTAAAATTTCATTCATAATGGTCTTAAAAGTCTTAAGTCTTCAATTTAAGTTGATGAAACCTGCAGAAATCCTGTGTATAGCACTTTTCACAAGTATTGTTTTAAAGCAGCTTTACGAAAGGTGAATATTACTGTATTACAATCAAATTTAGAAAGTTAAGATTGTTAGTTGCCATAACTTTAGTTACTAATAACTTTATCTAATTAGCTAGTAAGTAATAGCTTTTAACAGTTAAAGTTAGTGTATATATAAACAGTTAACCAGTGATATAGCATATAGGCGATGTACATGTTTAATGAAGTGTAAAAATAAAAATGGGCATTATTATATTTTATTGTTGAATAAAACAAAATATGTTGAGCTTCTGTTAACCAAAAACTCATTAAAAAACAGTTTTGTCACAAATTATGCGCTATACAAATATTTACTGTGTACTATGCAAATTTTATCCGATTTTGTCGTAATGCCCCGCCCCTATGCCATATAAGGAAATCTCATACTCTAAAGTTTCACACTTTTATATTTTTTGTTAGATATGTGTATTATCTGCGCTTTTTTCATTTGGGTATTTTCAATAAATAAATAAGGTGCATTAGTATACAAATTCAGAAACCTTTTGTTTTGGTCGAAGGAACAGGAAATGCCAAACTTGCTAACTTCAAGTGGTACAAAAATGAGACCATTTATCATAAAAATTTGAAGCAGCACCAACTCTTATGTTCATGGTGTCTGTTTCTTGAAGGGAATTTGAGTTGCTTTTACTGGGAATGTTTTAGTGTAACTGGATTTTTAAAACAGCAGGGGGAGCCACATGACAGCATTTTATACCATACTTGAACATTTAACTACTTTAACATGAGAGGCGCTGCAAGTTGCTCATTAGTAAGGTTTTTTTTTTTTTTTTTTTTTACTTTGTAATTTAACTTCCAAGGTGACACGGTGGCTCAGTGGTTAGCACTGTCGCCTTACTGCAGGAAGGTTGCTGGTTTGAGTCCTGGCTGGTCCAGTTGGCATTTCTGTGTGGAGTGTGCATGTTCTTCCCGTGTTGGTGTGGGTTTCCTCCAGGTGCTCCGGTTTTCCTCACAGTCCCAAGACATGCGCTATAGGTGATTTGAATAAACTAAAATGGCTGTAGTGTATGTGTGTGAATGTGAGTGTATGGGTGTTTCCCAGTACTGGGTTGCAGCTGGAAGGGCATCCGCTGTGTAAAATATTTGCTGGATAAGTTGGCGGTTCATTCTGCTGAATGAATAGAGGGAATAAGCCGAAGGAGAATGAATGACTGTTTAAACCGATCTAAATTTGTGAAACCTACTTTGACGTTTTTAATATAAATATTAAGTGTAGGTGAAATGTTAGGACTTTTATGTCGCTACATATACTGGGGTCTGAATTACACTGTAAAAATATCCATAAATTAGCAGTTTTCCGTATTTTGTGATTAATGTTTTTATTTTTTCCCCCTATTTATGCTTTTGAATGGCATTGTGACATTGATCTTTCTTCCAACAACTTTTAACCTTGAAAAGTTCCAAAAAGGTAAAATTTTTAATACTTTAAAGCAGGGGTGTCCAAACTCGGTCCTGGAGGGCCGGTGTCCTGCAAATTTTAGTTCCAACCCCAATTAAACACACCTGAACCAGCTAATCAAGCTCTTTCTAAGTATACTAAACTTCCAGGGAGGTGTGTTGAAGAAATTTGTAGCTTAATTATGCAGGACACCGGCCCTCCAGGACTGAGTTTGGACACCCCTGGTTTAAAGTGATATATTGTCTGGGTTGGTGTTGTATATTACGCTACAAAACCTTGTAATAAACTGCCAGTACATTTTCTGTTATTTTACAGACTTATTTCTCTATATACTTTTTCTTATTTACTACTAAATTGTCAATAAAAGTCACTTTGTTAGACTTCAGAGTTGAATTTTGAACATCAAAAGTCGACAGAGCAGAGATTAACATCCCATAATGCAATTCACAACCGTAAATAAACGGAAAACAAAAAACTGTTAATTAAAAGATATATTTTTTTAACAGTGTACAAAGGTGCTTGATTTAAAATGAATGGTGCTTTAATGGTTTAATGAATGGTCCTTGAACCTTGTGTCCATGAAAAAGTGGGAACCCTGTAAGAACTTTAAAAAAAAAATGTTTTGTTATATGAATAAAGATCACAAAGCTCATTTTTAAGTGATAATCAGGCTGTATTTGTTGAGTGTAGTAACCCGTGTGTTTTATAGCAACATGAGGTAATGCTTGTCTTTGGGGATTGAGTCCCGGACTGTTGTTTTCGCATGTGACGTGACTGGTCGAGGCAGAAAAGCTGGCAGACGAGACAGATAAAGCACAGACACAGACAGCAGGGTGAAAGCTTGAGTGACAGAAGCTCCTCATTCCTGCTGGTGATCCCTGAACAAACAACAGCGCTTCGCTCCAGGCAAAAGAGACGCTTCTGTTTGCCACATACAAACCAACAGAGCTCGGATTTAAACAGAACATGCTAGTATTATTTATTTTCAGTCTGACTGATGCATGGAAGAATTTCTGATATGTTTTTACTACAAAGTGTTCTAACAAGAACTCAGTGCTAATAGGAATGCAATGATGTCTATAGAAAGAGTGTTTAGATAATTTCAACATTATTCGTAACTATTTTTGGTTGCATTGTGCTACATTATGGAGATTAGTACAGTATTAGACAATTTTTTTTATTATTCCTTTAAGATATATTTTACAGAACAAACCATTGTTATCCAATAACCTGCCCAATTAACCTAGTTAATCCTATAATCGCGGATGGCTATGCCATCAGAAAATAGTTACTAGAAATTAATTATTATTATTTAATATATATTAACATAATTAAATTTTACAGGAAATTAAAAGAGTGCAGTAGATGATGTGTGCACTGTATGTGTCAGTACATTTCAAGTGTACTTCAAATGTTAAATGTATGCTTTTAAAAAATGTACTTACAGATTTAATATAATATTAATGTAAAAATGCTATTTTGGTTTATTTAGAGTATGTTTTCATGATTTCATAATTTCTTTGTAGACTTTAAAGTGCATTTAAATCATCGTTGAGTAAATCTGCAGTTTTGCTTTAGTTTAAAGCCTGCAAAATACTACAACGCACTTTTCCTGAAATAATTTTTACACATAAAATCCTTTATAATTTTAAGTGGAGTGTGTTAAAAAAATAAATTGCTGAACTGAATGAGAGAATGCGCTCATTATTAACACATTGAAGAAAAGGAAAAGGGGATTGTCTCAATGGACAGTGATTTTTATGTAACTGATAAGTACAAAAATAGCACAAAAACACATTCCTTAAACTTTCATTAATCTGTGTATTCGGCATGTACAGCTCGGGGTCAGGAAGTTCAACATTAACCTAAATTATAACTTATGTGTTTTTTTGTTTTGTTTTTTAAGTTAAACGAAGGTTATACAGTGCATTGTTAATTGCAGAGCTCCTCAAAAAAAAGAAAGAAAACCTGCAAATTCTGAATGAGATCAAGCCTTAGCCAGGTCAGAAAAAGTAACTCAAAAGTAACGTAATGCATTACTTACCATAAAAGTAACTAAGTAACGCAACTAGTTACTTTTTTGGGGAGTAACTCAATATTGTTATGCATTACTTTTAAAATCAGGATCAGAATGAGCTTTATTCGCTAAGTGTGCGCAAACACACAAGGAATTTTTTGTGTCTATTTCAGGAGCTCAGGATACATACAGTGCATACATATCAATACAAGAACACAGAAACATTTAAATAAGGCAAGGCAAGTTTATTTATATAGCACATTTCATACTTTTTCACTCAAAGTGCTTTACATAAACAGGAATAAAAGAGACAAGTATAAGAAAATGAAAACAATTATTAAAAACAGATTAAAATGTGTTAAAACAAGTTTAAAAGAATGTACAAGTAAGGAAAGACATAATAGTGTGATCTGTGGGACGTAGCACAGTGCTCATTCAGTAAAGGCACAGCTAAACAGATGCGTTTTGTCTTGATTTGAATGTGCCTGATGTTGGAGCACATCTGATCATTTCTGGAAGCTGATTCCAGCAGCGGGGGGCGCTGGACTATATCAGTAGCTGAAGGCCGATTCACCCTGCTTTGACTGAACCCTTGGAATTTCAAGTTTATTTGATCCTAAAGATCTGAGGGATCTATTTTGTATTCATTGAGCATATCTGTAATGTATTAAGGTCCTAGGCCATTTAGTGATATATAGACAAGTAATAATACTTTAAAATCTATTTTAAAGTGTAAAGACCTGAGGACAGGTGTGATTTGCTCAGATTTTCTGGTTCTGGACAGAATCCTGGCAGCAGCGTTCTGGATGAGCTGCAACTGTCTGACTGTCTTTTTGTGAAGGCCAGTGAGGAGTTCATTACAGTAATCCACCCTGCTGGTGATAAAAGCATGAACAAGTTTTTCACTGGAAGTCCTCACTGGAAACAATGAACCTAATTCTTAAAATGTTTTTGAGATGAGACTATGCTGATTTACTTACTGCTTTGACATGACTACTGAAACTCAGATCTAACTCCTTATTTTTTGTTGTTTGACCCTTAGAGCCAAGGTACGCATTCACCTTGTGAACCTCATCTCTGTTCCCAAATGCATTTAATTCAGTTTTCTCTTTGTTTAACTGAAGAAAGTTTTGGCACATCCAACTGTTAATTTCATCAGGGCATTGGCAGAGGGTGTCAATGGGGCTGAAGTCATTAGGCAGTAAGGCTAAGTAGATCTGAGTGTCATCAGCATAACTGTGGTAGGAGATTTGGTTCTTTCTCATTATTTGGCTCAGTGGGAGCATATAAATGTTGAACAGGAG
>CAIGQV010019087.1:4054145-4064687 GCA_903798115.1 Danio jaintianensis
ATATATATATATATATATATATATATTTACAGACAAGCATCTATACACACACACACACAAATGCACAGGTACAGATATGCATATAAATATTCATACTTATATAAATATTCATATATAATCACAGTGACAAGCATCTACCCACGTACATGAATACACAGATACAGATATGCATATAAATATTCATACTTTAATATATAGACACAATGACACTGACAAGCATTTACATATACATACACAGATACACATATATTCATACACTCAAATATATATTTACAGTGACTAACAAGCATCTATACACACACATACAAACACACACACAAATACAAAGATACAAATAAGTATTCATCATATATATAAATAAGTATTCATATTCATCATATATATTCACAGTGACACTGACAATCATCAACACACACACACGCACACACACACACACACACACACACACACACACACACACACAGATACACATAAATATACATACTTTCATATATACTCACAGTGACACTGGCAAGCATCTACACACACATAAATACACAGATATATAAACACAAATCATACATACTTTATATATATACTCACAGTGACACTGACAAGCATCTACACTAACACACACACACACAAACACACTTATCTGATCAGCTGAAGTGGCCGTAGTCTCCACTCTGTCTGCCTGCTGCTAAATACTGCTCTTAGCTACGTATATCAATCTGCTAAATACTGCTCTGAGCCACATACTCTTCCCTTATCTGAAGCCAGTGCTGACGAGCCTCTTGAGTGTGTTTTCTATCTCTGCCTTCGTCCCATCCACCTCGGTCTTAAACAGGAAATAAATCGCCCATTAAGATAGGACTGAAGTCACTGTCCCACACCATCCATGAAGGGAATCTGATTGTTCGTAGTATCTGGTCGCTATGGTAACATAATTTAATGTTAATTACTAATTAGCAGGTTCTTTTAGAAGTGTCTGATAAGAATGAAAGAGATTGAGCATCTTATAAACCGTGTTTACCATGTTAAACTGAAGGTTAACTCACACCTTTACATATATGCACTCGTACATATACATACATGCTCCTTGTTCAAACTACCTATTTAAAATGAGCTAAAACAACACAATTCTTGGGGGGAAACTTAATTGTTTTATGTTCAATCCACTTCAATGTGTTAACTTATTCGATTTGTGTTGGGACAACATGAATGAATTGTGTGGAACCTTGCATTTTTTACTATGTGGGTTAAAGAGAAAAAAGGTTTTCATTCAAGATAATAAAAGTGTAATAGAGCTTTACAATTGTTTATGTATCAGTATGCATACTGTTTAATTTTATTAGTTTTTTCCTATTGATGATGATAATAATAATAATAATAATAATAAAAATATATTTTCACCATGATTTACAGAGACAGCCACTAAAATGTCCTTCATAATAACAATAGTTTACTACTAAAAAGTACTAGAATAAACATCTTTTGATAAGATATTAAAGGACTAAAGATCACAGTGCAAAAAAAATACTTACTATACTTGTTATAATAATTATTATTATACATAATAATAATAATAATAATAATACTTGTTATTTTGAATTGCTACAATGTTTCAAACCAGAAGGTTTTTAATCTGGTAATTAATAATAGCATTTTACATGATGTAATTCATTCATTCATTCATTCATTTTCCTTCGGCTGAGTCCCTTGATTCATCAGGGGTCACCACAGCAGAATGAACCGCCAACTTATCCAGCATATGTTTCACACAGCGGATGCCCTTCCAGCTGCAACCCAGTACTGGGATACACCCATATGCACACACTACAGCCAATTTTAGTTTATTCAATTCACCTATAAACTGGAAACCGGAGCACCCGGAGGAAACGTGAACACTGGGAGAACATGCAAACTCCACACAGAAATGCCAACTGGCCCAGCCGGGACTCGAACCAGCAACCTTCTTGCTGTGAGGCGACAGTGGTAACCACTGAGCCACCATGTCGCCTGATGTAATAGATTTTTTTAAAATATAAAGAATGAGTAAAAATATGTATGTTGTTTCGACATAAATAGACATTTAGTCTACATGAAGCCTGAAAGCTTATGCCATCCATATTTTGACAATTTATTTCCACAAAAGTTGTTTTGGAACACTGAAGTACACTGTAAAACATTATATGACAACAAGTTATGACTACAAATATTTTTATGTTACTTTAAGCTATTTGAATAGGTTGATCAAGTGTCAACTACATTAAGTCATGTAAAGTTTAACTTAATATTTTTGTCAGTCTGATTTCATTTTTTTTTTAAAAGTTGAGATGACTAGAAACGTTAATTTGATTCAACAACAAAAAAAACTTTTACAGTGTAAAATGCTTATAAATATAAATTAATTTGGTGGGGCACCAAAATCGCTCTTTGAACTGTATGCATATATTTTTTGTCTATTTATTTTATTGTCAATGTGATTTGAGCTATTGTATACAGTATAGCATAGATCGCAAAATTAAATAAAGTAGCTACAAACCTGCATGGCATTTTATTATGTTAAACCCGCTAAATGCTCATATTTGTAAACGTTCTCCCTGCATGTGGCTGGTTTATCAGGTTCAATCACAGCTTGCTCGCTTTTCAGATTTGATTTCAATCGTTTTCCTGACAGATCTGGAGACAAGACTGAAAGAGTGCCGGCTTGTCTGCGGTTCTGTTTACTCTCAGCTCTTCATCCTGGGTCCTCTGACTTATCACTAGTCTTCAATAGTTTTATCTGTTTGGCTAATGTGTGTGTAATGACAAGCTCATTGGAAAGCGTTAAGATTGGCAGATCATTTAAATGGTTTATTACTATATATACAGCGAGTTTCAGAGCCGTGCTTAACATTACATTTTAAAATAAATTAGCGAAACAATTTACGTTTGACACACTTATTTAGGATTATATCGTATGAAAATTACGTGAGGAGCTATGATTCATTTAGGAACATAAATTCCTAAATTAAATATTTATATATATATAAAATAGTAATTGTAATAATAATAATAATAATAATAATAATAATAATAATAATAATAAATGCAGCCTAAAATGTGTTTCACGTGGTAACATCTAAACTCTTTCGTCTTTCGGTCAATCTTTTGCTATTTTTGCCATCTTTTCTTGATTTTCTAATATTTATTATAAGTTAGCCAACTGGTTATATGATGAAACAAAACATTCAATGATCGAATCATATAGAAGAAATAACGCAAACATTTTATTTGATTTTATTTCAGTGTACGCTGTGTTTGGTAACAAATATAACTACAATAGTTGAATTTAAAACATGTTAGAGCTGACAGCCCATTTCCTTTTAAACTTTTTTTTTTACTGGTTTATTTTAATTAATCAAATCCTCCAAATCAAGACGCAATAAAGCTTGAGCGTACGCATAAGATATCTGCCAATTATTCCTCTCAGTCGACTTGGATTTTAAAACTTGGTTTAGCAAACAGTTTGTGTCATTGTTTTGTTTAATGCATCATTTCTATGTCTAAACACCACTAAGGAAGAAACTAAATTCGAGAAATTCATACATTATTATTACATATATACTTTCAACTTAACGTGTGGTTCAAATAACGTTTAGATAAATAAAAAAACACCAACATTTTAATGCTATTTTAATCATTTCCTTGATGTATATGTATGACATTCATAAATTTTCCTTCAGCTTAGTCTCTATTTCAGAGGTTACGACAGTGGAATGAACCGCCAACTATTCCACCATATGTTTTACGCAGTGGATGCCCTTCCACCCGCAATCCATTACTGCGAAATACATTGAATCGTTATTTGCTAAGAATAAATATAAATATGCATCACATATCTCTGTTTGGGACAATTGAGCTTTTCTGAGTTATATTTAAAGTGCTTTAAATACAAGCATGACAAAACCTCCATAAAGAAACTGTAATAAATATTAATTAAACATGTAAACCACGGATATATATATAATTAGTCAACAAATGAGTGTATTTTTTTAAATGCTCCAAATTAAAATTTAAAATCACATATCTCAAACGCTATTCGTGATAATTCAGCTTCTCTTGTGTAAGATCTAAAGTGCTTTAAAAACAAGCATGACAAAATCTCCATCAAGAAATGCTATTAAATATTAATTCTTTATTTGGTGTTGTTTGTTTTGTAAACCACGGATATAAAAACAATATATTTATATAAAATTAGACAACAATCTAAAGCAAATGACAGTGTTTTTTTTTTCTTCAAATCCTCCAGCGCCATTTGATAAAATAGTCTTTAATCCAAGTTTTTATCTTTGAGTCCTGATGTCTCACCAAGTTCTGATGGCATCAACGCTTCCCGTCGTCAGATTCATGTCCACAAAGTGATTGGGTATTTGACTTGTGTTGGCAAAGGATGGCACAGAAGTGAAGTTACAGTGGTATGGGCTATTTCCATAGCTGTTGTAGTAGTTATTGTAGGGATATGATACGGTGACATTGTATGGAGCTCCGTGACAGGGTTTGCCATCCCGCACCAGCACGGGCACCGCCACCCTTCGTGGGCCGGCCAGCTCCAGGGATTTATCCTGCCGCTGTCTCTTACACTTATACCTCCGGTTCTGGAACCATATTTTGACTTGTGTGGATGTGAGCTTCAGTGCAAGGGCCAGGTGGTCTCGCTCCGGGGCCGAGAGGTATTTCTGCTGCTTGAAGCGTCTTTCCAACTCAAAAACTTGAGTTTGGGAGAAAAGCACCCGCGGTTTCCTGCGCAGCCTCTGCTTCGGTTTCTCCCGGTGTGTGTCGCCGTTTTTACTGCTGTAGCTGGAGTCGGCAAATGAACACATGCCTGAAAGCAAACAAATGTATATTTTATATTCATACATGCAGGAAGGGATTGAAAGACATCAAAAAGTTTGTTGGCAAAACGTAACTTTTTGTTGAAGAGTTCATTTGCAACAAACACGATTTACATTCAAAATGAGTTTAGACAACTCAATTCTTACGTTTTTTTTGGGGGGGGACAACGTAATTATTTTATGTTCAATCCACCTAAATTTGTCTAAAAACGATTAAGTTAACTTAATCGATTTGTGTTGGGACAACGTGAAGGAATTGTGACCCAGCATTTAAAAACAAAATTAAAAATGAAAGCAAGCAAATGCAGTAGTCAACATTTGAAGTGAATGTTTGTCAAAATTGTCCTAAGACAAGAATGGGTTTGACTTCAAATGTTGGCTGCTATATATATCTTCTACTCATAAATGCACGAAATGAATAAAAGATATCAAAACGTTTTTTTAGCAAAAACACAACTCTTTTTATTTATTTTCATAATATGCGTTTTTTGTTTGAAGAGATCATTTGCAACAAACGATTAACACTCAAAAAATTTCTTCTGCTGCTTGTTCAAACTACTTACTTGAAATGAACTGAAACAACACAATTCGTAAGGGTTTTTTGGGACAACTTAATAATTTTATGTTCAACCCACTTAAATTTGTAAAAACGATTAAGTTAATTTAATCGGTTTTGTGTTGGGAAAACACGAAGGAATCGTGTGGAACTCGTCATTTTTTTTTTACAGTGTATGAATTAAAAACAAAAACAAAATATAAATCAATTGTGACCCTGGACCACAAAACCAGTCATAATGGTGTCGATTTTAGAAATGTAGATTTATGCATTATCTGAAAGATGAATAAATAAGCTTTCAATTGTTTGTTTTTACTTTATAATATTTGGCTGAGATACGATGTGAAAATCTCGAATTTGAGGGTTCCAACAAACCAAAATACTGAGCAAATCGGCTTTAAACTTGACCAAATTAAAGTCTAAGCAATGTACATTAATACAAAATTGAGTTGTAATATATTCACGCTAGTAAATTTACAAAATATCTTCATGGATTATCCTTACTTACTTGCTAAAAATATTGCCAAAAATATACCTAATGTAGACTGCTTTTGTGGTCCATGGTCACAAATAAGAAAAACAAGAAAGAAGTTATCTGTTTTTGCAACTGATCTCCTTAATATACCATACCAACAATATAGTCTAAAATTATCTTTCGATTTCGAAATTGTAAATGAAGCAAATATTATTGGAGTAACACGTTGCACTTCGAAATCGCACGGTTAATACAACGTTTGCCATTTATTGTTCAAATTATTTGCGCATTTATAAAAAAAATCACTAATATTAGATCTAATAGTATTTTTATTAACACTTTAAAATAATGGTCCGTTAGTTAATGTATTTACAAACATGAACAAACAATGAACAATGCATTTATTACAGTATTCATCATTTTTTAACGATAGTTAATAAAAATAAAGTTGTTCGTTGTTAGTTAACTGACAGTGAATTAACTAATGCTCACAAGCACAATTTGGATTTTAATAATGCATTAGTAAATGTTGAACTATGGTTAATTATAGATGTACAAGTATTGTGAATACATTACCTAACATTAGTGTTGCCACCATAGTTTCACATAAATTCAAGAAACCTTTCCAAAAACCTTTGAAAACATTCATGGATCATTTCCATTCCACTTCGGGTTGTTTATAGAAAGATGGCTCTTAGATTATATATTTTAAAACATCACATCAAAGAAAAAAATGTATTTTATTTTTTATTAATCACTGAAAGTTTCTTTATAGAAAGAAAAAATGGATCTACTGTGGAATCGCTGGTTGTTACTTTGGCTTTATTACAGAAAACGTTTGTTGATATTTCTCAGATCAGTGTTTTGAAGTTAAAATTAATAATTTATTTGAAATATTCTAGTACAGCGACTTTAAAGACTTTTTGGTTTACATCTTATTTACCGGTGCCACTAATGACTAAGCAGTTTTATTTACCTATTGCTTATTTGGTTTGGGGTACAATTACACATAATTTACTGTTAGTAGTCCACAGTACATGCATGCCTAACCTAGCGTCTAATAAAAACACGTAGTGCTAAAATATCATAAAATCTCCTTGCAATGATTAAAAGCATTAATAACAGTAAACATCCTACTTGTTTCTTCGCTTGCATCCATCTCCTCCTCCGTTGGAGATCCGCAGGAGCTTCTGACGATGTCAAAGTCGTCGCATTTCACCTGTTCTCCGGTGATCCCTTTCTCCGGGCTGTAAAGGAGATCCAGACTCCGGCTCAGGGTGCTCTGCATACACTGAAGCTGAAGCGACTGCAGCGGCACAGAGTCCTGCTCAACACCCATGAATACCCCAGGGTTCAGTGCTTGCTGCTGCTCCAGTTTCAGGATGTCCTTTACCGAAAACGGAGTGGAGGTCACAGGACTCGGAAGCATCGTGCGCGTGCTTGAAGAAACGTGGAAGAAATGTTCTCCGTTTCACCTTGTCAAGTTCAAAGCAGCATCAGGTGACTTTGTAAGGTTCCTGCAGCTCTACACAATTAAGCAGAATCTTCTTCCTTAGAGTCTGTCGTGGGCTATCTCCTCGCATAAGTAGTCTCGTATCTTACTCTTTCCGCTGCTATTAGACACTAGTTGAAGGTGCGGAGAGAAGCGCTCTTATCTAATAGACAGCGTCCTTATCTCATATTGACCCCTCCCATTCTGCGCCTCCCATCATCACCTGTCCTAACTCACAACAGGCATTTCACAACAGCTTTAGCTTGTTTACAAATCTCCAAAAGAGCAGAGGTTTTGATGCTAATGCCATAATAAAGGTAAGTAATTTAGACTGACTCCATGCATGGCCAAATTGAGCGTGATTAAGTGCGCACTATACAGTGTAGCTGTTTGTGTCAGAATATAATTTTACATGGCTAAACCTGACTATTTTGTGTTTCAGAAGAATTCTGAAAAGAGGGTGTTACATAGGTTAAATATTTTGAGTCAGCAATTCGTGGAAGATGACATAAAGAATGTTTCTATTTAAAAGAAGGGTAGCTTCGAGTGATTACAGGCTACAATAAAGTAAAAAATGTCAGGTGAAAATGCAGAAAACGTGCTAATTTAGGCTACTAATGGATCTTGAAGTCAGTGACGCAATAATTTAAAATTTATTCATAAATTTGGCGTCATTCATCCAATCACTGTCTGCATTTAAATAAAGGAATGGATGTCACAAAAGAGAACCTCCTGACATTCAATGTTTTCAAATCCTAAAAATAATTTATAATAATTTTTAGTTTGCATTCAGAACCACGCTTTTGATTAATTTAGAATTAAATATTAATTAGTTCCCATTCATATCCAAAACTGTTATAAGCCGATGTTTTTAGCGTTTGAATATAACGCTGGGGTCATTCTTTGCAATCGATACTATTATCAATTACAATTAAGTTAAACCAGTAACTAAGACTTTTAGCTCAATAGACGACTAATTTGCTGCTTATGAATAGTAAGGTAGTAGTAGTTGGGCATATGTATAGGGTAGGGTTAGGGACGTATAGAATAGCATCATACTTTATAGCTACTAATAAACAGTCAATATCTTAATAATAAGCAGGCAATAGTTAATAGTGGGAATTGGTACTTAAACTATATGATTACTAACTTTTTTACTTAAGTAATCAAGCATTTATGTAGTAATTATTGCAGCCTATAACGCGCGGCTTCCTCCATTCATCTTCATGGGAGTAAATTGGTTCGTGCTTCAGTGAAGCAAAGTGGATGTCCGAAAAGGTGACGCCGACAGTGACATGCAACAGGCCTATTAGTGTACACAGGCCACAACAAACAGTAACCCAACACCTGATGTATTCTCTGGCGCCAGCCCGCAATGCTTGACTGGGGTTCAGACGCGGCCGCCGGATTAAACACACCTCAGCTGTCCGTCCATTACCTGCCCGACTGCCATTGAGTTAGAGATTTGAAGAAATTTTTCAGAGTATTTATAATATTTTTTTCTTCTGGAGAAAGAAAATTCGTTCTTATTCATTTTATTTCGGCTAGAATAAAAGCAGTTTAAAAAAAAAAAACATTTTAAGGTCAATATTATTAGCCCCCTTAAACAATATATATATTTCTATTGCGGGGGGAGGGGGGATGTGTATACAGGACGGTTAATAATTCTGACTTCAACTGTACTATAGTTAAGAATTAAAATGAGAATAAAACACAAATGCTCCTTCTCAATTATAATTAATAATAATTTTAAGGGCTGCACGATACTGGAAAAAAGGGCTAAGTTGTTGGGTATTGCAATAACGATGTTTTAACATTTCCCTAAAATGTAAATTATCTTTTCCCTAAGGTAAAATATATTTTTCAGATCTAATTCAGACTAAAAACGGCGCCAAGGTGCAAACATTTAGTCTTTAAAACACTGTGAATGAGTGAAACCCTCAGCAGATATTCTGATTGGCAAATTACATTGAAGATAAATGACGAAAAGCAGGTTGCACTTCAAAATAATGATGCGATGTTTTAAGCCAAAATTTGTCCAATAAGGCAGAAAACCAAATGTATTTTTTATACAAATTAAATGGCAGCTTTTAACACAACTGTTGGTTTTTCCATGTTTGACGCAACCTTAAGTTAATATCTACAACCCAGCAATTTTTAGAGAGTAAAGACACGTGGTAATCCGCAGACGAAATTGAGCAAAGACAGAAAATAAGAAATCAGAGCTTAAAAATTAAACATATAAAGAAAATCACAATTCATATTTAGGGCTTAAATACTTCATTTAATTCAAGCATTTATTGCACTTAATAGATTACTTTAAAGTAGGCTATTTCTATTGAAACTTTTTAACTTTTGTGATTTATTAAAATATATTTGTAATTACACATTTTTAAAGCTGAAGTTACATTTGAAGTCATTTAAAATTTAAATTAAATTTCTTAACTAATTAATTAATGTAAAATCGGTCAAATAACGTAAAATTATAATCAAGTATGTGCTTTAGAATGTTTATCAATCATAAGTTCATAAATGTATTTCTTTAAAGTTTAAAATAAAAAAAACTTTAAAATTTACTTGTAATTGACATTTAAATGCAATACAATTTTATATTTAAATGCAGCTTTCTTTTTTGTATTATGCCTAATAAAGTTAATGCAGTTGAACTCAAAGCCTTAACATGTCGTCTTTTATCAGTTTTAAACATATTTTATAATAAATGATGACAAACAATATAAATAATTCTAGCGTATAAAAGGAAAATGCGAGTCTCTCATTTGTTTTACGCGTTTATGAAACAGCAACAAATCCAAATAATTACATTATTCAGAGGAGATTAATGTCGTTTGTCAAACCGGCACGTTGCAACAAGGTTTACATTTCAGTATTGTGGTTTGGGTGCAAATTAATCAAATACTTGTGGTTTTGTACTTGCGTTAAACAGGTCAAAACCTTCAGAAATGGTTAAATTGCTCCGTCTATGTTCTATCTATCTATCTATCTATCTATCTATCTATCTATCTATCTATCTATCTATCTATCTATCTATCTATCTATCTATCTATCTATCTATCTATCTATCTATCTATCTATCTATCTATCCAAAATGATGCATGTCTATCTATCTATCTATCTATCTATCTATCTATCTATCTATCTATCT
>CAIGQV010019087.1:4067485-4080932 GCA_903798115.1 Danio jaintianensis
GCACCAGACAGCCAGCTCCTTAACCTCCTGTCTGTAAGCAGACTCATGAAGACTGTGTGTATGTGTATGTGTGTATGAAGACTGTAAGCATAACATGAAAGTGCAAGAACACGTTCTAAGTGCTGCTTAGGAGTTGCTGTTCATTTGCAAAGTGCTGAACTTATAGTTTAAAATGTGTTTTATCCTAAACGTTTAACCCAATAATTGTCACCTAATATGGATTAGCATTCAAGGCAATATAGTCAATATAAGTGGCTGACCAAAAAAAAGGGCAATGAATCACGATGAAGTTCATCTGTTTGTAACCTTTAGCTTTTATATATTTTGTCAGTTTTTTTTATTTTTTTTTTATAAATGTTTGTTGTCATATTGCTTAGAATCAATCTAAATCTGTTCAAGTCAAATACTATTATATTTGGTCAGTTAAAATATATGAATATGGTAGGCTATAACTATATCTAGCTGTAGAAAAATCCAGATCCAATTAGTGAAATTCTTTGAGACTGGTTTACTTAATATTCGGGGGCAAAATTGACACAGCTCCATATACTCCATACAGTAGATTGAGCATTTAAAACACATTGGATGTGTTGATATTATTACATAAATCTTGTTCTTATTTGTTTCATTTATGTTTAACTAACAAATATCAATCACAAAGTTTATTAGTTCAGTTATCTTAATATGTTTGTTTCAGTTCAGCCCATGTTGTCTTCTTAGCAAGAGGGATTTGGATCCTATTTTAACGTCAGGAAATTAAAAAAAGAGACTTATTGTCTTTATATCACCCCAATATGACTGTGGACACACTATACCTGCACACAGTCCTGTCCAAACTGCTTACAAAAGATGATTTTCATCATAGGTGCCCTTTAAGTTAAATGTGTAATCTGCTGATTGTCCTGCAGATGTCCTCATTACTTTGTTTTTTCATGATGCACGTAGGGCTTTAAAGATTTACTCCGTAAATCCACAATGATTTTCAAGTGCTACTTTAGTTAAGACGCTTTTGGGAAACAGATTGTGAGGTCAGTTTTACAATCATGCTTACGATTTATTTAGGCTTACAATGTGTGTATGAGTGCGAGTGCTAATGTTCGTAGAGTTTAAAGGAGACCTATTATGCAAAAATTACTTTTATAAGGGGTTTAAACACAGTTGTATGGCAACAGTCCGTGAATTCAGCCAGCCTCTAATTGGTAAATATTCATAAAAAAATTTTTTTAATTGCTGTAAATTGTTTTGTATATAATAGAAACTCCGTGGCCAGTTTATATTCCAATTCACTTGGAATATAATGGAAAGTGTGTACAAATACTTTATTTTGGCATACTTCAATGGATTATTATTTTGCTAACTACAGTTTTTAATTATTTTTAACAGTGTCCCTTGACTTACTCTTTGGAAACAGGTGGAATGGCTTCACGAAACACAGTGAACACTGACCTCTGCTGGTAAACATGTGTTTTACTTTTATATATATGTATATATTAGGCGGTACGGTGGCTCAGTGTTTAGCACTGTCGCCTCACAGCAAGAAGGTCGCTGGTTCAAGTCCAGGTTGGGCCAATTGGCATTTCTGTGTGAAGTTTGCATGTTTTCCCCGTGCCGTAGTGTATGAGTGTGTGTGTGTGTGTGAGAATGTGAGAGTGTATGGGTGTTTCCCAGTACTGGGTTGCAGCTGGAAAGACATCTGCTGCGTAAAACATGCTGGAATAGTTGGCGGTTCATTCCGCTGTGGCGACCCCTGATAAATAAGGGACTAAACCAAAGGAGAATGAATGAATGAATATATATTTAAATGTTGCAGTTAATATATAGCAAATGGGTTGTAATGTAAATGATGTGTTTTACTGTTTCTCACAAAATAATGCAATTTTCTTAACAAAAAGGGGTCATAAACTAAAAACAAGAATTTTCCTTGATTTTGTGAAATATAAGAAGTCATATATATATATAGATGAGTCTGAACAATAACAGAAAATGTACTGTGAGTTTATTCCCAGGTTTTTGTACTGTCATTTGCATAACCATCCCAGACAATATATCACTTCAAACTACATTAAAATGTCAACATAAGTCACTTTTTTATACTTTGCAACATTAAAAGTGGAAGGTCAGGGTCCCATAATGTCATTCAAAAGCATAAATTAACAACAACATGAGAGCAAGAATCAGAAAACATTTCATTTTTTACAGTGTGCCATTAATAATAATAAAAAAAACATATCTTCAGCCGCAAATCATCATATTATGATTTAGGAAGGATCATTTGACACTGAAGACTGCAGAAAATTGACTTTTCGAATTCTTTTAGTTTTTAGGTACAGCATGGTGTATGGTGAATTTAACAGAATATTGTTTTATTGAATTATTATTTTTTTTTGCACTATAAAATACTCTATATTTAAACCCAAACTGGCTAAAATATTTATATATATAAAATAAATATATATAATATATTTGGTCTTATAATATTCAATTACAAATGAAATCAAAACTAACCATATTGATTTTGTTAGCTCACATTGCTAGTTTTGTAGTGAACAATTCATCTGTGCATGTCATTAAGAAAAAAAATCAATAGTTTGCTCTTGTAATCTTTAATTGAAATCAGAAAATGCACTTGTTTATTTTCAGTTAAATACTCAGATTAGGTCTGTCTGAGTTATTGGGCGTGGCTAACATACATAACCACGCCCCTCCAGCTGTCAGTTTTGACAACAAACAGAAATGGTGAGCAGAAGGAGTCTGTTAGGTTGTAATAACTCTTCCAAATCTTTCAGAATGAAATGCCTACTTTACTACATCCAATCAGCTTGCAGCAGAAAAAAACAAGCCACGCCCACTGTTTTCTCATTTAATATTCCGTTTCTCCAGGAACTGCGTCACACTACAAAGAAAAAAAAGAAAAGATCACAGATTCTGGTTTGGCGGGAATAAACAGCATTTTAAGACTACATGGATTGGCCGAAATATACTTAGCCACGCCCCTCCAACCATTAGTTTGCTGCAAGTGAAAAATAAGAGGAGTGCAAAAATAAACTCCGCCCCCTACTCAATATTCTGTTTCATTTGGAAATACATCATCATGCTGAAATAAAAGTCTTGCAGCAACTTCTGATTCACATGGACCTTAAATTTAGGTATAAACTAACTATAGCATTTAATTTATTGACAATTACTGAAAACATTAGTGAAGCCTGCATTGAACATACTGAAAATCCTGCATCCTCAGAAATATTTAGAGGCTTATTTTACAGTTGTTTGGAGTGTTATAGTACTTTCAAGTGACGATTTGCAGTAAATAAATCCCCAATATGATTATTTTTCTGCTCCATACAGTGCTCTACTCAGCACTCATTCACTAATTCAACTGTAAAAGAGCCACCATACACTGAAAGAAATGATTCATTGGACTTACTACATTTTTTTAAGGTAAGTGGTTGCAAACAATTCATTTGGGCTGAATTTAAACAAACAAATTAAGTTGAACATTACTAAATTTGATTTGTTTGTTTGAATTCAGCCCATATAAATTGTTTGCAACCACTTACCTTAAAAACATTTAGTAAATCCATCGAATAATTTTTTTTCAGTGCAGCGCAGATTAAGTGCTGCATTGTCACGAGTTAAGCCAAGCCGAGATATTTGCCAGTGTTACAGAAAGAAAGTGTAACGTGTCAAAAAAGGCAATTGAGGAGATAACACTTTAGAAATCCTCTCTCCGGTTTCAGGCATATGCCAGTGATTTAAACAGATAACAAAGCATTATCTCTCATTACGCCTCTTGTCTGAGTCCCCTGCGGCTCAATGCTCTCTGCTGCTGATCTGATCCATTTCCATCACAATATATGTGCGCAGACGCTCTCTTAATCAATCACACACTGTAAAACATTACAGTTTACAGTTTCCATATTGGTAGTTTATTTACGGTTGTGAATTGCGTTATGGGAGCTTGACCTCTGCTCTGTTGACTTTGCAGTTTAACAAAGTGACTTTTATTTTGACATTTTAGTAGTTTGAAATATTATAATGCATAAGAAATGATATATAGAGAAATAAATCTGTAAAATAACAGGAAATGTACTGGCAGCTTATTAAAAGGTTTTTGTAGCGTAATATACAACACCAACCCAGACAATATAGCACTGCAAACTATTAAAAATGTCTATAAAAGTCACTTTTTACAACTTTTCAAGGTTAAATGTTGTTGGAAGAAAGATCAAGGTCCTATAATGCAATTCAAAAGTATGAAGAAACTTAAAAATAAAAACATGAATCACAAAATACTCTAAACTGTTAATTTACGGATATTGTTTTACAGTTTAGTCTGATGTTTTTGTTGCTTACAGAACATCCAAAAGAAGGCTAATGTTTGAGCAAGATGCTAACGGCTAATCTGATTCAATGATCTATGCTAAGCTAAGCTAAAAGTGCTCCCGCCAGACCCGGAGATTAAAAAATGGTAAAACTCAAAATTACGAAAAAAAAAAAAAAAAGTCATGAAAATGTATGTTTTAAATTACTTTAAGAAAGTTAATCAAGTTTCAACTTATTTTTTTTTTAAGTTAAAGGTCCCGTGAAGTGCTTTGAAATGGGCATTTCTATTCGATGTTTGACCTAATCTCAACCAAAATATGAAGAGAGGGTGGGACATAGTGTAGCCCCTCCCCTTTTTAAAAAACAGCCAATAGCATTTTGTTTTTATCACCGCTCTGCCAACGAGATTGGTTAAGCTCAAGCGCATCAAATGTGAAGCATCTTGAAGGGGCGGGGCATGTCAGATACTAGAGAGCATTTGATTGGTCAGAAGATTTGATGAGAAACTGAAGTATGAGGTGACGTGAATAAAACCGTTGATCCATTTAGGCGAAGATACAGAATACAAGCTTTATGTGTTTATATCAGTTTTATGTGTCCTAAACACGAATTTTGTCACTGTTTTGGTGCGCACTAGCTAATAGACATCCTAAAAACTAACAATACTGATACTAACATCTAAAATAATTTAATTTAACTTCATGGGACCTTTAAACTAATTTTAATTTGATCTTTTAAGTCAGCTTAATTGATGTAAGGTAGATGACTTGTAAATTTAAACTGGTTCAACTAAACAATTTATGTGAGCAACATATTTCTTACTGTATGTTCAACTGGGAGTTATAAAATGAGCCTATTTACAAAAAAAGTGGAGTGTTCTACATAACCAACAATACCAGGTGGCATGGTGGCTCAGTGGTTAGCACTATCACCTCACAGCAAGAAGGTCGCTGGTTTGAGCCTCGGCTGGGTCAGTTGGCATTTCTATGTGGAGTTTGCATGTTCTCCCCGTGTTGGCGTGGGTTTCCTCCGGGTGCTCCGGTTTCCCTCACAGTCCAAACACATGCGCTATAGGTGAATTGGATAAACTAAATTGGCTGTATAGTGTATAAATGTGTGTGTGAATGTAAGAGTGTATGGGTGTTTCCCAGTACTGGGTTGTGGCTGGAAGGGCATCCGCTGCGTAAAACATATGCCAGAATAGTTGGGGGTTCATTATGCTGTGGCGACCTCTGATAAATTAGAGACTAAGCCGAAGGAAAATGAATGAATGAATAACCAACAATAAATTTTACGTTATAATTTAACATATTTTACATAATTTACACATACATTTCGAGGTGTATTGCATGACTCCTGTGTATTGCAAGTCCTGTGTATTGCAGGACTTAAAAAAGTTTAAACATGTTTAAAGGGGTAGTTCACCCCCCACAAATGAAGATTTTACTCTTAGGTGATTCTAAACCTTTATGGATTTCTTTCTTATGTTGAACACAAAGTAAGATATACTGAAGAATGTTGAAAAAAACCGCCATTGACATCCATAGTAGGAACAAAAAAAAATACTATGGAAGTCAATGGCTGTTATTTTCAATACATCAGTATTTCATCCTTTGTGTTTGACAGAAGAAAGACACTTAATTAAAGGGATAGTTCACCCAAAAACATTAATTTATGTAATTTATTCATCATCCAAACCTGATTACGTTAAATGGATATCCTATCTTTCATTCAATTTTTTTGCTTCGGCTTAGTCTCTATTTCAGAGGTTGCCACAGCGGAATGAACCACTAACTTATCCAGCATATGTTTTACGCAGCAGATGCCCTTCCAGCCACAACCCAGTACTGAGAAACACCCATACACTCATGCACACTCATACACTACAGCCAATTTAGTTTATTCAATTCACCTATAGCGCATGTCTTTGAACTGGGGGGGAAATCGGAGCACCCTGAGGAAACCCACACCAATACGGGGAGAACATGCAAACTACGATATCCTATCTTGTAGTGACTAGCTGATTATCCATTTTTATTTTTTACAGTGAAAATAAAGGCTGGACATGCTGAACATTCACAGGGAATTAACAAATAACATTTCTAGAACTTAATATGAATGTTAGAATAAATGTAGATATTTATTTTAGCTGAAGTGGTCTCTTGGGGATCTGAATTGTTTCTTCCAGACAGCAATGGGATTAAAATGGGAGAAAAGGGAGAGTTTTTGCTAGCGTCTCCTGGTTCTCAGATGTTTCTGATAAGAGATTGAGCCCAGTAATCTCTTGTCTCCTCTACAGTTTCAGAAGAGATCTTAACAACATCTCAGATCAGATTCACTGAGACTCCAAGAATGTAATGTCATTTCAATAAGAATTCAGAATTATACTACTACTACTACTACTACTAATAATAATGATAATAAATAATAATAATAATAATAATAATCTAATCTTGGAGCAAATACCTTCACCTACACTGTAAAAAAATGCTGGGTTCCACACAATTCCTTCATGTCCCAACACAAATCGATTAGGTTAACTCAATTATTTTTACAAATTTAAGTGGATTAAACATAAAACAATTAAGTTCTCCCCAAAAACTTCAAGAATTGTGTTAATTTAGCTCATTTTAATGAAGTAGTTTGAACAAAGCAGCAAAAATATATATTTTTTGAGTGATATCTTAACCGTAAATTTAATTTAATGCTTGTAAAAGAAAAGAAATGTGTCTTTCACCTAAGTGTTTCAATTAAAGTTGGCATAAAACTGATGTTAAATTTGTCTTTTTTCTCCTACACTGTAAAAAATATCTGTTAATGGACAGTTTCCATATTTTGTGATTTACAAGTGTTTTCCATTTATTTGCAGTTGTGAATTGCATTATGGGATGTTGATCTCTGCTCTGTCGACTTTTGATGTTGAAAATTCCAACCAAGGCTCATTATGGATACGTACCCCTGCATACATTTCTGGACAGTGCGAAATACGTCCAAGGGAGTACGTTTTTTTTTTTGTTGCAGTTTTTGTTTTTGCGAATCTGCCAGAGGCCGCTGTGTATGCTTTTTCAGATCTCAAATTTCTCTCGCGAGTACCATTCGCGCCTGCTGTTCTCGCATAAAGAGGACGCTGTCAACCAACTGACTGACTGACTGACCAACCGACTGATACCCGCACCCACCCCCTTCCCTAAGCCCAACCAACAGTGTTTTCAAAAGCAATCCAGAAAAAGAAAAGCCACGTTTTCACAATTTTTACCACATTTTCAGATCTTACCATGTTCTCACCCTGTTATATACTTGTTATTTTTTTGCCTTTTGTTTTTGTCTTACCTGCTTTCTGGAACCGTTCTTCACCGGACTCGAACCCGTCATCGCGGTCAACTCTTCTCTACGTCTCAAGTCCGCCAACATAACAATGCATTTTGAGGTGTATTGAATGACTCATATGACTTTATGAAGTTAATATGAAGTTTAAACCTGTTTAAAGGGATAGTTCACCCCCCCAAAATGAAGATTTTACTCTCAGGCGGTTCTAAACTTTTATGAATTTCTTTATGTTGAACACAAAGAAAGATATACTGAAGAATGTTGGAAAAAACAGCCATTGACATCCATAGTAGGAACAAAAAAATACTATGGAAGTCAATGGCTGTTATTTTCAATGCATCAGTATTTCTTCCTTTGTGTTCAACAGAAGAAAGAAACTTGATCAGGTCTGGATGATGAGTAAATGACATAAATAAATATTTTTGGGTGAACTATCCCTTCAGTATTTTTGCATCTCAGCACAGTAAATATGAAATGCTGCTATTGAAAATGCAACACAATCTAGTGAACATAAAGAAAACTGCATTGCTTTGCAGGAGCATTATTTATGGCTTGACTGGTTAGTATACTGTAAATGGGATGCAGATGACAGCTTGTTGTCCAGTGTGACACCACAGTTTTTGGCTTTCTGTGTGGGTGAGATGGTTGAGTTGTCTATTGAAATGACAAGGTCTTGGCGAAGCTTCTCTTGGCTGGAACGAACGACCACTCGGTTTTTAGATCAATTCCGCTTCGGATGATGCCTGTTCATCCAAGCAGAGACGTTTGCCATGTATACAGTCGGTTGTAAGAAGAGAGTATTAGCTATATGATTTACTTAATTTATATGACATAATAGAATACTGCATAAATAATTAGTGAATGGCTCCACTTTATATTAAGCTGTTTGTTCAAACTACTTATTTAAAATGAGCCAAAACAACACAAATCTTGAGTTTTATTTGGGACAACTTAATTGTTTTAAGTTCAATTAACTTAAATTTGTAAAAACTAATAAGTTAACTTAAGTCCTTCATGTTGATTCAGCACAGATCGTTTGTGTGGAACCCAGCAATGTTTACAGTGTACTGTACTTACATTTAAATTAATCAGTTGGTACAATGCACATATTATTTACACACATGGTTTTGTGCTTAGAAAAAACAAAAAAACATAATCTGCATGTAATTTAATCTGTAATTATTTTTTACAAGTACATTTATAATTACACCGTTGACCTATGCCTTACACCTTAACCCAACCTTAAAGGGACACTCCACTTTTTCTGAAAATAGGCTACTTTTATGACTCCCCTAGTTGAGTTTTACCATATTTGAATCCATTTATCCGATCTCTGGATCTGGCAGGAGCACTTTTAGCTTAGCTTAGCATAGTATAAAGCCATTTGGTAAACAAAGACAAACAGTGTACAACACAGTAACATAATTAAAGACAATTATAACAAAATAACACTGCCAAAATAATACAAAACATACATAAAAATTAAGCTGCTTAAACTACTACATTTTTCTTTCTGTATGTAAAGAATCATCTAATTATCCTTCTATGACATTCATTCATTCATTCATTTTCCTTCGGCTTAGTCCCTTTATTCATCAGAGGTCGCCACAGCGGAATGAACCGCCAACTTATCCAGCATATGTATTACACAGCGGACGCCCTTCCAGCTGCAACCCAGTACTGGGAAACACCCATACACTCTCACATTCACACTCATACACTATGGCCAATTTAGTTCATCCAGTTCACCTATAGTGCAGGTTTTTGGACTGTGGGGGAAACCGGAGCACCCGGATGAAACCCATGCCAACACGGGGAGAACTTGCGAACCCCACACAGAAATGACAACTGACCCAGCCAGTACTCGAACCAGTGACCTTGTTGTGATGCAACAATGCTAACCACTGAGCCACCGTGCTGCCCCCTTCTATGACATTTAGGATGAAAACATAACGTAAAATCGTCAAATACTTTAAAGACACACACAGTATGAAACAAGTTCATTAAAATAAAATGTGCAATAGCAATTTTAAAACCCAGATGACCTTTTTCTCTAATACCGAACACAAAACCATTTTAATGTCCGAGTAGAAACCAACAAAATGGAGAACAAACTGGCATTTTCCAATATGTTTTCTCTCGCACTCCAAGGGATAAATGAAAGGGTCAGAGTGACATGCGGGTGAAAGACCAACATTTTTCATTTTATTACCCCAGTTTTTTTGGGCCGCTTTCAAGTATTCGCGGCATATTTATTCTACAATAAAAAATAAAAAAAATGCAACATCATTGTGGACACAGATCTTTCTCTATTTCAGCTGTGCAATAACATCTCCGACAAGCCTTTCTACACCTGTGAACTGCGAATCAGAAACTTTTTGCTCAGCATTCTTGGCTTTTGTACTGTAACATCTGGAAAGAGTGTGTTGCATAATTTCACAGTCCCAAGAACGGAGTTTGTAATAACGTACTTACTGTTTTTTTTGTTTCCGGTGTTAAATGGACTGGTTTGTGGACTGGTTCCAGCGTGGATCACAGTTTGCGTGTATGTATGTTGTTTTTGGGGTTTAGTTGAACCCATGAGCTCTTCAATATGTAATGCTACAGGAGAAGCCACATTAGATTGTGAGCACCAAGACATTTTGTTTAGCCACAAATAGCAGCGTGGTAATGATGGTCCAATTAGATACTGTGACTGAACCCTGGATTGAATCCTTGGGTCATTTTTTACTACTGCCTTCCCTGCACTCTCATTTTATAAATCACTGCCTGCGCTATTGCCAATTTAAGCCTTTTTGTTTTGAATAGCGCAACACACTTCGTATATTGGCATACATAGACATATTTGAGACTATATGTTGACATGAGGTGCGGAAATGGAGATTAAAGCACTTTTGTGTATTGTGTTATATTAACGTAAAGCTGCAAGAACGTGATAAACAAATGAAAGATTTAGTGTTTTGGCAGGAATTATTTCAGGAATATAATTCATCTGCTGAGAAAGTACATTTTGTTCGAAGCCTAGTCTGGTTTCTTTTTATTTTTATAATTAGAAACATGTTTTGCTTTGATTGCAGAGGTTTATGTTGATTTCCCAGCGGGCACCTTAAAAAACCCTCATAAAAACACATGTCAGCATGCTGCTAATCCCAGCATGCTACTTGATGTCGAGATTACATCAGATTGACATCAAGCATTATGTCAAAAAACAACAACAACAATGCTATCTCACCGCAATTCGTAACTTTTTGATTTAGTGGCTAATTCGTATTAATTGGTACGATCTCATTTGTACATTCATTCATTAATTTTCCTTTGGCCAACATAGGCTCATTCTGAAAACGTAGCCATATATATATTTCTGGAGATCGCGAATTATGTAGCCAGAGGTACGCATCAAGTCAAATCGAGCTTTATTGTCATTCCTCTACATGTGTGGACATACAGAGGAACGAAATGTCGTGTCTCGCAGGACAACAGTGCTACATAAATTAATCATAAATACAAACACAACACTGGACATAAGAGCTATTTAAAAAACCTATGCATAACTAACATATACTATAAGATACTTAACTATACACATAAGACAGGCTATACAAGTACTTTTACATGAGACTGAACAATGTTGTGCAGGATATTGTGCAAGAGAGGTATTAAAGGTGAATATTGTGCAAAAGAGGTAATTAAGGTGTAGTATTGTGCATTGTATTATGCATATGTATTATTTAAGGTTGAAGCAAGCAGTGCAACATGATTCTGGTACATTTATAGTAAACATCGTTTTCATTATTGAGTTCTTGTAAGTTGGAGTTTAGATAAAGTGTCAGGTGCATAAGAGAGAAGAGCACAATTTGAAATGCACAGTGTTTCCAAGAGACATGGAGTGATTAAGAAAGTGTCTATAGTGCAAATGTGCAACCTGGTGCAAGAGTCAGAGAGATGAGAGGGTGTCTTTTCTACAGGTGGTTTGTTAAGCCCACTCACCTGTATGGGACATACTCAGGAATGGATGGGGAGGGGGGAGGGGGCGGATGAGATTTCAGAGGGGGGTAAATTGACTGGAGTTGATGGCTCTAACAGCCTGTGGGAAGAAGCTGTTGAGTAGTCTAGCCGAGCAGGCTCTAATACTTTGTATGGCTGCATTTCGTTGTTAAAACGAACGCTGCAGGGCGGTATGACGCCATTCCTTTTTTCGCGCTTATCAGCTGACCGCTAACCTCCGTATGGACGGCTTTCCCGCTGTTACCAGTTTGTCCAGTGGCTTTCAGCGTACGTTGGCGGACTTGAGACGCAGAGAGGAGTTGACCGCAACGACGGGGTTCGAGTCTGCCGAAGAACGGTTCCAGAAAACAGTTAAGACAAAAACAAAAGCCAAAAATGAAATAAACAAGGTAATAACAGGGTAAGAATGTGGTAAAATCTGAAAACGTGGTAAAAATCAGACGAGGGCTTTTCTTTTTCTGGATTTCTTTTCAAAACACTGTCGGTTGGGTTTAGGGAAGTGGGTGATCGGGTCAATCGGTGCTCTTGAAAACACTATCGGTTGGGTTTAGGGAAGGGAAAGGGTGGGGGGATTGGTCGGTTGGTCAGTCCGTCAGTCAGTCAGTCGACAGAAATTTAAGATCTCAAAAAGCGTACACAGCGGCCTCTGGTGGATTCGCGAAAACAGAAACTGCAACAAAACGTACCTCCTAGGACTTATTCGGTGCTCTACAGAAATGTATATAGGGCTACATTTTCAGAATGAGCCTGTGTTGCCTTTGGCTTAGTCCCTTATTTAGCAGGGGTTGCTACAGCGGAATGAACCACCAACTATTTTAGCATTTGTTTTACGCAGCAGATGCCCTTCCAGCTGCAACCCAGTACTGGGAAACACCCATACACTCTCACATTCACACACACATTCATACACTATGGCCAATTTTGCTTACCCAATTCACCTATAGCACATGTCTTTGGACTGTGGGGGAAACTGGAGCACCCGGAGGAAACCCACGCCAACACGGGGAGAACATGCAAACTCCACACAGACATGCCAACTGGTCCAGCTGAGTCTCGAACCAGCAACCTTTTTGCTGTGAGGTGACAGTGCTAACCACTAAGCCACCGTGCCGCCCCCTATATTCATATATGCAGTACTGTATATAAACAAATATCAGATTCAGATATAAAATGTCAGATTTGCATACAGAATATACTGGAAATCTGAGAATTGCACACGCATACTCAGATATACATGTTATGGCACATTCATATATGGAAAAGCTTTGATTCAAATACAGTGTATAGAAAATCTCATATTCATGAACAGTATGCAGAAATGGCAAATACAATTAATACCAGATTTAGATAAAAATTCTCTGATTTACATACAGCAATTAGAAAATGTAAGATATAGTCATTTCAGATTCAGATATAAATAAATGTCAGATGCACAAATTTATAAATGTCAGATTCACATAAAAAAATCAGATTAATATATAAACAAAAGGGCTTCACGGTGGCGCAGTGGGTAGCACGTTCGCCTCACAGCAAGAAGGTCGCTGGTTCAAGCCTCGGCTGGGTCAGTTGGCGTTTCTGTGTGGAGTTTGCATGTTCTCCCCGTGTTCGCGTGGGTTTCCTCCGGGTGCTCCGGTTTCCCCCACAAGTCCAAAGACATGCAGTATAGGTGAATTGGGTAGGCTAAATTGTCTGTAGTGTATGTGTGTAAATGAGTGTGTATGGATGTTTCCCAGTGATGGGTTGCAGCTGGAAGGGCATCCGCTGCGTAAAACATATCCTGGAATAGTTGGCG
>CAIGQV010019087.1:4080942-4110245 GCA_903798115.1 Danio jaintianensis
GCTGGAAGGGCATCCGCTGCGTAAAACATATCCTGGAATAGTTGGCGGTTCATTCTGCTGTGGCGACCCCTGATAAATAAGGGACTAAGCCGAAGGAAAATGAATGAATGAATATAAACAAAAGCTTTGATTTACATACAGTATATTGAAAATGTCTTATTTAAACATATGGAACATTTCAGGTTTGCATACATAGTCAAAATTTCATATGTGTTTCATATCTGAAATGCCAAATAGGCAATGTCAGATGTAAATATATATATATATATATAAGTGTATAATAGGCTATATGTCAGATGTAAATACAAGCATAATGTTAGATGCACATTAGTAAAAATGGCAGATTCACACATATGAAAGTGATTCATATTCATGCACGATTTCATATCGCTGTTTGTTTTCAGTAAATGGTATTGGCGGCCTGGAGAATCCTCATTCTGAACAAGTATATTTATAGTTTCTTCTGTAAAAAAGCATGGTAAACGTTAATTCTTGTTTTTATTTTTAATAATATATCTGTCTTAAAAAGCCAATGACATCTCCTAACTTTCTGCATTCACTGAACAGTTCAAGTGTGCGCACAAGGCCATGTGTGTGTGTGAATGTCAGATATGTACTAGCCTAACTACAGCATTTATTTATCTCTTGAGTGTTTGGCTCTTTTGTTAAACACTGGCTTGAGATCCAGATGTGTTCTCCTTGGGAAAATAAAGAACATTTGTTTTTCTGTATGAAAATACAATTTCAGAACCTGGACTTTTTATTGGACGCAAGACTAAAACAACATACAAATGTGTTGTTATTAAAAAATAAAACTTTTGAAATAGACCACAAAAGTTCACAGACTCACTCGCTCACTCACTCACTATCCTTTGGCCTGATTCATCAGGGGTCGCCACAGTGGAATGAACTGCTAATTACTCTGGCATGTTTTATGCAGCGGATGCAGACCCTAAACGTTATGTAATGTAAAGCCATGCCTACAGGTTCCAGTTTCAATCCTGTGCTGTTTGCTTTGACCAACAGAGGGCGCTGCTCGCCACACACTTCTTACTTTCTGTGCTGTTTTTTCCCCCTGTGAAATCCGTACTTGAGTGCACAATTTAGATTTCATTATATGTAATAATTTAGTAGAGTCATTTTAACTGATGACTTATTTGTTTATTAGTTTACAGATGTCAGCATCAGTCATCTTAGCGTTAGTTTGGGAAGAGAGAGAGAGAGAGAGAGAGAGAGAGAGAGCTGTAAGTTTGAACAGTGTAAACATTTATTGTCTAAATGTTTTTATTTATTTAATACTACTGTATGCTTAGTAGTTACTATTGGGATAATCATCCTTGAAGCAGAAATGCTGATGACACTTCAATTGAGGGTGACGTAATTACCTTACTATAGTAAATGAATTCTGCATAATTATATGTGACTAAGCCTTAAACTAACCCACATTTTAACCCAAACATATAGTAAGCATATGTAATTAATTAATATTACTCAGTGGTTAAATACATTTATTAATTCATTAATTTTCCTTCGGCTTAGTCCCTTTATTCATCAGGGGTCGCCACAGCGGAATGAACCACCCATATACACTCAAACACTACGGCCAATTTAGTTTATTCAGTTCACTTATACTACATGTCTTTGGACTTGTGGGGAAAACCAGAGCACCCAGAGGAAACCCATGTCAACACGGGGAGAACATGCAAACTCCATACAGAAATGCCAACTGGCCCAGCCGGGACTTGAACCAGTGACCTTCTTGCTGTGAGGTGACAGTGCTAACCACTGAGCCACCGTGTCACCCTGGTTAAATACTTAAAATAATACATAATAATAAATAATAATAATACATAGTAAAATAACGTGTAACCAAAATGCCACCACGTTTTCATTTCAATTTCAAGTTTTTCTAAAGTTATCATAATTACTGACCTTTTCATTTTCTGTCTTTCCTCTTATAGTTCTGTTTGACAGCAAGTCAAGTTTTTTTACAAACAGTGTATATGAATGAGTCATGACGGAATATCATTGCACCTTTTAAAAAAAAATATTGATCACTTTATTTTAAGGCGCGACTCTCACTTTTAGCGGAATAAATTATTAATTTGCTACTTAACACGCTGTAAAAATGCTAAGTTCCACACAATTCACAATTCCTTCATCCAACACAAACCAATTAAGTCAGCTTTATTGTTTTTACAAATTCGAGTGGATTGAACCAAAAACAATTAAGTTGTCCCCCCAAAATCTCATGAATTGTGTTGTTTTGGATAATTTTAAATAAGAAGTTTGAACAAGCAGCAAACATCTTTTTTTTAAGGTAGTTAGTTGGGTTTAGGTATTGCGTAGGGATGTAGAAAAAGGTCATACTTTATAAATACTAATAAACAACCAATTTCTTAATAATAAGCAAGTAATAAGCCCAACACAGGCTCATTCTGAAAACATACCCTCATATACACTTCTGGAGATCGCGAATTATGTAGCAAGAAGTATGTATGGCTGCATTTCATCTTTACTACGGGGCGGTATGACGCCACTCCTTTTCGCGCTTACCAGCTGACCGCTTACCTCCGTATGGACGGCTTTCCCGCTTTTACCAGTTTGTCCAGTGGCTCGTCGTGTACGTTGGCAGACTTTAGACGCAGATAGTTGACAGCGGCGACAGGGTTCGAGTCCCGTGAAGAACGGTTCCAGAAAGCAGGTAAGACAAAAAACTAAAAAATAAAATAAACAATTAAATAACAGGGTAAGAATGTGGTAAAATCTGAAAACATGGTAAAAATCAGGCTGCTTTTCTTTTTCTTGATTGCTTTTTAAAACACTGTCGTTTGAGTTTAGGGAGGTGGGTGGGTGGGGGTATCGGTCGGTTGTTCGGTCAGTCAGTCGACAGCAGCCTCTGCTGGATTTAAGAGCAGGTGCGAATGGCAGTTGCGAGAGAAATTTGAGATCTGAAAATGTGTACACAGCGGCCTTTGGTGGATTTGTGAAAACAAAAACTGCAAAAAAACGTACCTCCTGGGACATATTTGGCGCTCTCCAAAAATGTATACAGGGGTACGTAATCAGAATGAGCCTGGGTTGAATAAGCCAGTAGTTATTAGTGGGAATTGGTACTTAAACTAAAGTTTTACCAACATTTTTTGTCACTTTAACAGTTCAATTTTATTAAAAAAAAATTCACATTTATAGAAAACCGCATATTCACATACGGTGCTGCAGGGATGATTTATTTTTGGACAAAACCATGAAATCAGTTCATATTTGATCTCTTCCGATTCCATCGTCCTGAAATCAGTGGCTTTTTGGACAAGGTTTTTGGGTAAATGCCTGAAATTAGGTCCGTTTTGCACAAGGTCAAGATGTACGTTTCCTTCTAATACCTCAGTCAAGATGTTTAATGCAATTACCAGTCTGGAAAGGTCAATGGACAATTCCTCATGCTGAACACTTACCATCATCTACTCACTAATTGCTCATGTGTTTGTAAAAGATCTCTTGTAAGCTACGTTTTACGAATTAATTATTGTTATTTTTTAAATAAAAATTCAATAGTTGTTGGAACCTTAATAGTTGTAATGTTGAAGTCATAGTTTGTTAATAAAGTACGATTAGATTTATAAAATGTTATGTAGCAACAGTTTATACATTTTTATGTAGAAATCCTGTATTTGATCTATATGCATACACTCAAAAAATGTTGGGTTGTTGTAATCAAACATTGGGTCAAATATGGACAAACTCAGCTTGATCTGACAAGGAAACGTAACCATTTTGTTTAATGTCAGACAATTGGCTAATTCGTACAATTCATAATTCATATGTATGACAGAATACATAGCAGAGGGCTGCAAAAATGTGTAAACATGCTAGTTTTCTGTCAAAACATGGAGACTCGTTGATCGTAAAACATTATGACACACTGAATGAGATAAAAATAACAGATTCTGGTGTCCGGATGGCCATTGTTTTTTATTTACAAATCCTCAGAACATCCTATAATCGAAACCTGACATACTGAATGGAAAAAAACAACAACATAGACACATTTTTGAGGAGCGCATAACTTTTAAATGGATACCAAAACATCTTTATATTGCTGATAAGATCATCTGGAAAGCACAGACACTGGACAATGATAACTCTTCATTCATAAATCATCATTCATTTCAAATGCATTAAACCTTGAAAGGCTTTGACTGTGAATGTGCATTGAGATACACTAAATAAACCAAGTATACTTTGGGGTTCTTTTCTACAAACATCAATGGAAGCCAATGGAAAAATGCTATTGGTTTGAGGGATCTGCTTTGATGCTCATGGCTATGACCATAATGATAAACACAGATAGAAATGTCCCTGTTTTAAGTTAAAAATGAACAGGAAGCTGCAATCATTTTTTTTTTATTTCGTATTGTGACGCAGTTCCTAGAGAAACAGAATATTAAATGAGAAAACAGTGGGTGTGGCTTGTTTTTTTCTACTGCGAGCTGATTGGATGTAGTAAAGTAGGCATTTCATTCAGAAAGATTGGGAAAAGGGTTTTAGAAGAGTTATTACAATCTAACAGACTCCTCCTCTTCACCATTTCTGTTTGTTGTTGACAGTTGGAGGGGCGTGGTTAGGTATGTTAGCCACGCCCAATACCTCACACAAGTGCATTTTCAGATTTTAATTAAAGATCACAAGGGCAAACCATTTTTGTTTTTCTTAAAGGGTCACGAAACACCAAAACACGTTTTTTTTGAGATGTTGACAGTCATATATGTGTCCCACGTTGCTAAAAACACTATTAGGACACATATACTTCCCAAAAAAAGTGAAAATTGGTTGTTTTTGCATTATTTTGAGCAAATTCGTTCTTCCGGTTGGAAAAGAAAATTTGAAGCTACGTCACAGCTATGCGATCATTGTGTAAAATCCAGCGTGGAGATTGGCTGTCTGTACCAGCTGGTACAACGTGACGTCTTTGAGTTTTCATCATTAATTCATGAGAAAGACTTTGGTTCAAACCACTCAGCGCACTCTATTGTGAATGAGGCTCAACTTCATTAATATGCATGATAGCTTCGAAGACTGTTTTTACCTGTTACAGTGTTCAGAGAGATGCCACGTTGTGTTGCCAACCGTAATTAAAACAAGTGGAAGAAAAAGAATTATTCGGAGACTTGGGTCGTCAGTGTTGCGTTTATAGATGTGCCGCAATAAAGATTTTGTTTCCGGGATGAGATTTCGTTCACCACTCGCGGTGTTCCTTACAATCACAAATATGTTTGTAAGGAACATTTTTACCCAAGAGATTTTTTGCAACTGGAAATGGTGAAATCCGGATTTGCCGCTTGTCTCCTTTTAAAAAAGACGCGGTTCCAGTTCGTGTTGATTGCCCTGTCTCTACAGATTTGGTAAGTGTGTGATCAATGTTCTTTGTTTATGTTTATTCAGATGGCAAAGTTAGTTAGTATCGTCAGCAGTACTCTTTCATTTTTTAAAGACATACCTTAGTCAAAATGATTTAGTTACTAATTTTACAGTACGTTAACATCACTACAATATTATGGACTGAAAGATCCGCTGTAAATGCTGCTCTCTGAATGTAAACTTGCAAACACCTCAAACAATCAAACTATTACCGCCGTGTAGGATTTTCGCTGTGTATGATTTTCGCCGCATTTTGTGACAGTATAGTCTATACACACACGGCTGTTTGACGTTATTGTTTGCACCTACCGAGTCTCTGCATCTACTGAAAAATGCGGAGGTTTTTTTCTCCTATTCGTTGTGCGGTATCATCAAATTCCATTTAAACAACACTCTTCCAGCAGTTCCTCGCATCCAAGATCTCGTTTGTCACGGGGGGCATGCATGAAATGTTCGTGAATGAAAGTGAAAGTGCCAAACTGCAGTTAAAGTCGACAAATTAAGAATGAAACACCTGAAATTACATGAAACTCCAGAGGAAATGTGGATAGCGCGGCAATGATTTTAATCTAATTATGTGCTATAACATGTTAAACGGGATCATGAAAGGAACATTTAAAAAGCAACTCATGTAAACGACTTCATCATATTATTGTCTTATTCAAATTAAGGCTAATAATTTGATTACTGGTGTCCATGTAAACGTAGTCACTGTCTCCCCTGCGTCTGTATTGCCTCTGTGAAAATCAGCGCGTGCACATAATGAAACTCCCCTTTTCATGCAAACCCTTCCCTCTTTTGCCACTCGACATTCCCACCTAAACAAAACTGGACTCACCCACTTTCCTGATTTTTTTCAAACTAGAGGTGTGAAAACACCCTGCTGAGACAGGGGGGGTTTCGTGACCCTGCACAGATGAATGCACAGATTAATTCATCACAAAACTAGCAATGTGAGCTAACAAAAATCAATATGGTTAGTTTTGATTTCAGGTGTACTTTAAGACTGCAATACGTGGTGCAGTGTCATTGAAGTCAGCACCGGTGGGGTTAAAAGTCAACCCTATTCCAGAACATCCAGGATTCTGGGAATCAAATGCATACAGCAGCTTTCATGATGCTTGAATCTCTACTAAGAGTTGTCGCTCCTGGCGTGATAATCTACTTAGGACAGTTTGCAAGTGAGTGAGTTAAGTGAATGACTAAATAAGTGGAACATGACTGAATCAATGTTGAGCCCAAGCTGCCGCATCACCTACTCCTGTGAGCTTGTGCAGAAAATGAGAAAAACCCTTCAGGACTCGTCCAAATTACCATGAAATTATCTCGCTCCCCACTGCTAGAGATAGCTCTGCCTCGCTTCGGCTCCTTTCCTCAGGCCTCTTCAGAGAACTGAACCCAACCACTCTGCAGTTTCAGCGCATTTGTGAAGTGAGTTTAAGAAAGTTCATTTGCGAAGGCATGAACGCCCCTTGTCTCTCTCTCTTCTGGGACAGTTGCAGATTGGTCACACTCAGCACGTATTTTAAGCCGATTTCAGAGAATTAAAAAAGTGTGACTCGGTCCATCTATTTTTTCTTACACGACTGCACGGACACCAGATCTGTGTGTTCTTGTTGAACATTTAATTTGAGAAGCAAACCTATTAATCATTTTCAGCTTTTATTACTCAGATTTGAGGTTTGTGCAAGATCTTCCACAATAAATCATGTCATATTTACCTTGTTGCAGGACAAAGACATGATGCTCAAGATTATCATAAGCCTGATCCTTGGATTGTGCAGACCATTGGTGTCAATTGTTTTTACCATCTACTTAAAGGGGACCTATTATGCAAAAATCACTTTTATAAAGGGTTTAAACACAGTTGTGTGGTAAGAGTGTGTGAATATATCCAGCCTTTAATGGTAACAATTAATTAATTATATTTTTTATAATCACACTTCATAAAAACAGTCTGCAGAAACACTTTGATTGACATTCTCCCTTTGTACGTGTCATCAGAGGGGGAAAGCCCCGCCCATTAGTGACGATCTCTCCCTCATTAACCACCCGCTTCGAATGTTATCAGTCGATTGAATGGGCGTTATCAGTGGTTTATCAGCTATAGATATGATAGATATGGGCCAGTAGGGGCCTACTGCGCCTACTGGTAGGCTCAGAAGGCTGTTATCAACCATCCACATAATTTATCAGCTATACTAATAGAGAAGAGTTCAGATCCAGATCTGTTTTTACATTACTTTGACGGTTGGGTTTAGGGTTGGGGTAGGGGTAGACGTTAATAAAATACAATTAATGGGAAATAATATAATTTAATAAGTAATCAGCATAGGCTCATTCTGCATTTTGTCTTTAAAACGAACGCTGCGTGGCGGTATACACGCTTACCTTCATATGAATGGATTTTGAGATGTTAGTTTCTCCAGTGGCTCACTGTGTACGTCGGCAGACTTGTGACGTGGTGCGGAGTTGACATCGATGACGGGGTTAGAGTCTGGCGAAGAACGGTTTCAGAAAGCAGGTAAGACAAAAGCCGAACAAGTAAATTATTTGTTTTTTATTGCTTTTTTAAAAACTGACGGTTGGGTTTAGGGAAGGAGGAGGGCGGGTTAATCAGTGCTTTTGAAAAAATAATGACGGTTGGGTTTAGGGAAGGAGGAGGGCGAGTTAATTGGTGCTTTTGAAAAAATAATGACGGTTGGGTTTAGGGAAGGAGGAGGGCGGGTTAATTGGTGTTTTTGAAAAAAAATGACGGTTGGGTTTAGGGGAAGGAGGAGGGCAGGTCAATTGGAGCGGCCTCTGCTGGATTTACGTGAGAAGAGCAGATATTTGATATCTCATATAGCTGATTAACCATGTGCATGGTTGATAACAGCCTTTTGAGCCTACCAGTAGGCGCAGAAGGCCCCTACTGGCCCATATCTATCAGCTGATAAACCACTAATAATGCCCATTCAATCGACTGATAACATTAGAATTCGCTGCACCATAAACAGCCCTGAGTGAGAAGCAGCCATCCGCCATTAGAGTTTTAAATGCTGAAGCATAGGCGTTTATAGCTCCGCCCTCTTTTGAAAAAACACAATCTCATTTAAATTTAAAGCAACAGTCACCAAAACTGCACAATTTGGATCAAAGCCTAAAAGGGTCAATTTCAAAGAGTTATAAAACATTATTTGTGTGGTATTTTGAGCTAAAACTTTACAAACACACTCTAGGGACATCAGAGACTTGTTTTACATCTTGTAAAAAAGGGCATAATAGGTCTCCTTTAAAGCCATGATATATTTGGCTATATGACCCTGATATAACTTGCTTTCTAATTCTTTGTGTAGGGAAAAAAATGGTGTAGCTTTTATTTAAAATAACCAGATATCTTCTATTTCTTTTCTAGAAAGTTCACTTTGGCAGGTAATTAATGGATATTGAAGAAATTCACTCAAAATATGTCTTTTTGTTCTTTGGTTACACTTTATTTTAATAATCCATTTTAGACATTATACATAAGCAACTTCCCAAATACATGCCAATTAATTAGTAAGTAAAGTATTAGGAGACTTTTAAGGTAGGGTTAGTAGAATACGCTTATATAAGCTAGCATGTAAGTTGCTTACAGTAAGTAGAATGTCTGGTCCATCAAAATAAAGCATAAGCCCATATTAAACATAAATTATACTAATCTTCCAAAGATTGCAAGCTGACATGCATTTGCAAAGTTACTTACAGATAGTAGAATGTCTAGAGTTAATCAAAATCAAAAAGTGTTAAATTCCTCCCACACATATTTTTCAAGTGGTCCAGATCATTGTAAAGAAACCCAGAGATATAGGGTGAAAATACAATAGTCTCATTTTTACATTTATTTAAATGCAAGAAATTCACAGCCAACCATGTTTTTAAGTCATTCAAGCTTACAAGAAGAGGCCCTGGGTATTTGAGTCAAAGTAGCTTTTTAAAATAGACACAACTGGATGAATAAACTGTATAGTGAAAACAAAATGGGTCCCATAATAGATCCTTGTGGAATCCCACATATAAAAGTGGTCAAAATTATACACTTTCACCCCAAGGTCACTAAAAAATTGGTGTAATTGTGTAAAAAATAGGGCCTAAAATCCCTAGCAATTGTTCAAGGAATAAGAATATCACAGTGTCAAATCTGCACTAAGATTAATGCAATTTACACATGACTACACTTTTACACTTTTCAAATTCGTCTACTAAGCTCAATCCTAACCTAATTAGTTTTACTCTAATAATACTGCAATGAGAGGTAGTTGACATGCAGTTTAAAAGTAATTTAAATGGTAAAGAAAGCTACAATATGCACACATATTGCATTGTATTGCTTTTTACTTACATTTTTACATCTTCCATTGTATTTTACTGAATATTTCACTTTTTAATCTCTTATTTGCCATTGAGTCTTCCACATATTCATTCATTCATTTTCCTTCGGCTTAGTCCCTTTATTCATCAGGGGTTGCCACAGCGGAATGAACTGCCAACTTACCCAGCATATGTTTTACGCTGCTGATGCCCTTCCAGCTGCAACCCAGTACTGGGAAACACCCATACACACTCATTCACACACATACACTACGACCAATTTAGTTTATCCAATTCACCTGTACCGCATGTCTTTGGACTGTGGGGGAAACCGGAGCACCCAGAGGAAACCCATGCGAATGTCTTTCACATATTTGAAAGCACAAATAGTTTTTCTGTTGTGTGTATATTATTAAAGTGTGTTGATAGGAATTACCAACACAATCACACGGCAATTCATAACTATTTGATTTAGTGGCTAATTCGCATGAATTCGTACAATCTCATTTGTACAATTTAGTTCGATTTGCTTATCTCCCAATGACGGTTGGGTTTAGGGGCGGGGTTTGGTGCCACGCCTCCTTTTAAAAATCGTACATTTTTGTACGACTGAACTCGATTTCAAACTGAATTAGCCACTAAACTGACAAAACTTAAAATACCTACATTTCCTCATAAGATCAGGCTGGAATTACTGAATGATTGATTCTTTAGTTGAATGAAGACAAGTGGTTATTTAAGATTTTTCTAGGATTATTATTATTAGTTTAAATCCATACTCGAGCTGAGTTTTTGATAACATATGGGTTTTAATAGGAGACATAAACCAAATATGCAACCACTGAAATCAAAACACAAAATCAGAAACGATATGCCAGATCTGATCATAGTTTATTATTACACAGTAAAAGACACATAGTTGATGTATTTGTATCTCTCTTTTTTCTTTTTTTTTTTGACCCCAGAAAGAAACCTCAGACATATACGCATATATATATATATATTCATTCATTCATTCATTCATTTTCTTTTCGGCTTAGTCCCTTTATTAATCCGGGGTCGCCACAGCGGAATGAACCGCCAACTCATCCAGCATATGTTTTACGCAGCGGATGCCCTTCCAGCTGCAACCCATCACTGGGAAAAAATATATATATATATGTATATGGGTTCAGTGTAAAGTGCAAATCAATCACAAGTTTCCATCACGTGTAACATTAGGGACCCCCGAAAAAATGGCTTGAGTAAGATGCCTTGCAAAACAATCTTTTCCTATTTTGGTTTCATGTTTTGAAAGAGCGAGAGAGATATTAAAAATAAAAAGAAACATTGAATCATTTGAACATAAACAGGAATATGAGCGATATATAAGTGTTTTCAAGTTTTGAGAGGAGAGAGTTCCATACAGTTTAATGGCTTGTGTAGCCTATAGTCCTCAGGGCCCTGGATCCAAGATAGAAATCACCAGCTTTTGGTGAATCAGAAACAGCGGAGGATCTGCTTGTAGACAGATCACTTCGGTTGTAGTGCATTCTGATCTCTCTGTTATGATGCAAAATGATAATATTAACTAAGCGCTAAAACTAACTTCGACAATATAATCACACAGAGCGTTGATTTTCCAATCACTCCCACTCTACATTTGACACTATTTCTATAATGCAGGCAAAGAAGGTTCAATTCAATACTAAATCTACACTGCTAAAAAACAAAGTTGTCTTGACTTAAAATTGTAAGGCAACTTAAACTCACAAAAATGACTTCAAACTATTTATTTAAAATGAGTTGAAACAACACGATTCTTAAGTTTTTTTGAGGGACAACTTAATTGTTTTATGTTCAATCCAATTAAATTTGTAAAAACAATTATGTTTAATTAATAAATTTGTGTTGGTACAACATGAAGGAATTACAATGAATTGGATTTACTAAATTATTTTTTAAGGTAAGTGGTTGCAAATAATTCATATTCAATTTAGTAATGTTCGACTTAAGTTATTTATTTAAATCAGCCTATATACATTTTTGCAACCACTTACCTTAAAAAACTTCTATGAATCATTTTTTTTTCAGTGCAGAGCGTTTTGAGTTGACTGTACACTACCTGACAAAAGTCTTGTCGCCTATCCAAGTTTTAGGAACAACAAATAATAACTTGACTTCTAGTTGATCATTTGGTATCAGAAGTGGCTCATATGAAAGGCAAAGGCCTCTAGATGACGCTTATTTTACCAAAATAAAATATGATCATGCCTTGATTTTTAATGATTTAATTAGGACAGTAAGGTCTGACTTTGCTTAGACAAAAGTCTTGTCACTTAACAGAAATAATGTCCAGTATAGAATATAAAGTCATGGTGCAGTGGAAAAAGAATGAATATTGTGTCTGACTCCCATGAGCTTGGAGGACTGCATCCATACATCTCTACAATGACTCAAATCACTTATTAATAAAGTCATCTGGAATGGCAAAGAAAGCGTTCTTGCAGGACTCCCAGAGTTCATCAAGATTCTTTGGATTCATTTTCAATGCCTCCTCCTTCATCTTACCCCAGACATGCTCAATAATGTTCATGTCTGGTGACTGGGCAGGCCAATCCTGGAGCACCTTGACCTTCTTTGCTTTCAGGAAGTTTGATGTGGAGGCTGAAGTATGAAAAGGAGCGCTATCCTGCTGAAGAATTTGCCCTCTCCTGTGGTTTGTGATGTAATGGGCACCACAAATGTCTTGATACCTCAGGCTGTTGATGTTGCCATTCACTCTGCAGATCTCTCGCACGCCCTTATACTGAATGTAACCCCAAACCATGATCTTTCCTTCACCAAACTTGACTGATTTCTGTGAGAATCTTGTCTTCATGCGGGTTCCAATAGGTCTTCTGTAGTATTTGTGATAATTAGGATGCAGTTCAACATATGATTCATTGGAAAAATCTACTTTCTGCCACTTTTCCAAATGATCAACTAGAAGTTATTAAAGTTAAGTTATTATTTGTTGCTCTTACAACTGGGATTGTCAGTGTACTTGGGTTAAACGTTGAGTCAATTAAAACAAATCTGGTTGCCTTACAATTTTAAGTTGAGTCAACTTTTATTTTATTTTTTACAGTGTAGAAGTCTAGATGTTTCCTTGAGGCAGTGGTTATATAAACTTTTTAATTTAGCAACAAGAAGGGTCAGTCTTCAAGCTCCAGCTAATCCACCGTAAATCGCGATAAGGACACAATGCTGTTCAAGTTCAAATGGGCCGCGTGAAACTTTCAGCGCCGTCTTTGCACCAAATACAGACATTTGATAAAATATACATTCTCTGAAGTGTACAAAATCCATTAGTGAAAATCCTCTGACTCACAACGGTGAGCTACTTGAAAAGGGAACAAAAAGGGGGACATTTCCATAGCAGTCTAACAAATGCAATGTAATAATATAACAAAATAACACACATTCACACTGATATTACCCTCTTGAACAGCTTCAGCTAAAAAAGAAAATCGAACTCTAATGCTACTTGAGAGTAGGTAAAAAAAACCACGAAATGAAATGTCTGCTGTTTCTCTGTAGATGATACACGGACACCTTGTTGCTGAGATACCAGAACTGCGGTTAAAAATGATAATGCATAATTGAGTTTCTGGTTCTTTAGTTTGAAAATGTTCATTGTGATTCGTGCACACCGTGAATGTTGGACAGGATCGATGGGGTTTTAATAGCTTTAGCATAACACAGTGGGGTGGGAAAGCGTTTTTAGCAGCTTAGTTTGGTACAGGTACTTCCTTGGTGTTTAACAGATTGCCATATCATACCATATTTGTCAAACAAAAACAAAATCATCCTCACTCCTGCCACCACATACAGCAGCTATTCTGGTGTTTCTGAGCTGATTATGCTTCAATGCCCTTTTATAGTGGTCCTAAGAGACGGAAAGTGCATATATTATTATAAATACACACATACACAAACAGAGAACTGAACCAATAAGGGAAGATAAATAAAGAGATGGGGAAAGCTAAAGGGATATTGGGATCTGATTTCAGGGGTGAATAAGAAAAATAAAGGGAAACACTTTAGTAGGGACTGATTCTCACTATTAACTTGTTGCTTATCAGCATGCATATTATTACTGTTTATTAGTACTTATAAAGTACATATTCTGCATGATCATAGTATACATCCCTAACCCTACCCAACTACCTTATTAACTATTAATAAGCAGAGAATTAGGAGTTTATTGAAGCAAAACTCAATTGTTTGTTAGTAGCGAGAATTGAACTTTAACATAATAAAGCGTGACCCCCCCCCCCCCCCCCCTCCCTCAAAAAAGAAAGCTACCGCTTGGTCTCAAAACTTAAACGGCCCAATTTCCGCGTAGGGCTCAGTAGTGTGGGTTTTTAGTTTGAAACCTTTCTAGTGATTATTGCATAGTTTGGTGAATAACTTTTAGATTTTCAGATCATTTGGTCTATGAAAAAACAGTCTATCTGCCCCTCTCTCGTTACTCTTTGGGTCCTATTCAATCAAACTGCTGGATTATCACCACAGGCCCGTTTTAATTCAATTCGTTTAAAGGGGTGGTCCACTACGATATCATATTTTAAACTTTAGTTGATGTGTAATGAAGCTGTGTGAACATAAACAACATCTCTGAATGTAAGATGCTCAAAGATCAATGCAAAGGGAGAATATATACATCCAAAAAAATACATCCGGGTTAGGATGAAAGGGCGTGACCAGAGGTGCTGTAATGTTATAGCAGAGAAAGCTAAAATGCCGTCCAAATGCTGCTATTTCCACAGAGCTTGTTCTGTTTCTGTATTTGGGCTTCCAAAGGATATGACACAAAGAGAGAAGTGCTTACAGTTTAATTTTAATTATGTTCCAGAGAATTATAAAAAAAGAGCTAGCATTTGACAAAGGAGAACTTCCAGAATCTCTCCCAGTTCAGTGCTGGATTCGGCTAAAAATTCCTCAAAGATGGAGCAACTCCAATCATAATAGACGAAGCTGTGGATTGTGAGCCACAACCTGTAAGTATTTTTATTTGTTAAAATTGATCTATTACATGCATTGTTTCGTAGCGTTAATGGTATGGTGTAGCAAGGATGTAAACAAGGATGTAAACAATGGGAAATGCTGTTTGGCACTGCTAACAATTTAGCTACAAATTCATATTTATCCGTCAAACCGCTGTAAACACCCACAATCGTCAGCAGCGCTGCAGTGTCTCTCTATGCGGCCGCTTTCCCTGCATTCTACATCTCAAATAACCAACTCGCACAAGATATGTGAACGTTTCATATTACTTGCACATGCTTATTCCGAATACATGTGAAAGACACTTGTCAGATTTTATTTTAGAGAGCAGGCGTGAGGTTCAGCTGTGTGCTCTTCATTTTCGGTCTGATTCAGGCTCAAACTGATATGGCTAACAGCTTCTCTGACTGACAGTATTTACACAGCCGAGGCACAGCGCATGCTTTTAGAGGCGTGATGCTTTTCCTGGTGATGTGGAGCTGATCCGCGAATCACAGCACATTATGTTAGCTGACCAATCAAAGCCTCTTAAGTGCAGGCCTTTCGGAGAAACTAATAAATATGACAGTCGTTTTCATGTTAGCTAAGTAGCAGTATATAATCAAAGTAAGATATATGAAAAAATAACGTAATTTTTTACAAATGAATCATGAGCACACATTGCTTTTCATCTTATAAACACAACCAAGCTTTAAAAATACACTGTGGACCACCCCTTTAACACTGTGTCTGTCTTTTAAACGTATATCAAGGGATGCAAATTGGTCGTTTTAATGGTTAAATCACTTTATTTTTGGACGTGACTAGTCAAAAAGTGGTTTTGCGGTAGTTTGATTGGATTTGGCCCTCGCTTCTCAGTCCTCCCCAAGCCAAACACTGCCAATGCTAATCTGAACTTCCCCAAGAAGCACTTATTAAGAGATCCTCCCCCATTCACCCTGGGTTAAAATAGGCCTTTCGGAAACGTTGTATATTGCATAGTGTCGAGAATGGCTCCAGAAAACACTTTGCAGTGACTGCCCCAAATTAACCGCTTGGCATTAACCGTGCACTTCGCCTTCAAGCGCTATGACGATGACTCTGTTAAAGCTAGCGATAAACTCCATATAGCTGATTAACCCTGAATGTGTACACAGCATGTGGCAATGCTCGATAAACTTTTGACAAAGTTTGCATTATAGTGGTCCCATATAACATTCGCCTGACTCAAATGACCAGCGTGTTCCCCCATGACCAGCACAGAGTCATTACATGGGTCTTGTACAGTCAACTAAGAATGACTACTAAATAAAGCGATACGATTAAATAAATTTCAAATAAAAATGGAGGCTTAGTTCAAAAAAGCAACCAATGCTTGCTGAATTAACTAATATTGCCCACAGAAATGTAATAAAATAAACATTTAAATAATATAGTAAGAAAATAAATATTAATAAGTCATTTTAAATAGACATATTGTTTTTTCTCTTCTCAGCAACGCTAGGAACAGCGTGCCTGAACTCACTTCTGCATGTCATATTCACCAGGGAGTCATTTGTTCATCCAATAAGTTGGCCAAAAAAAGATGTGTTTATATGTAACGCTAATAATGCGCTCAGGGCTTCGAATTGAATTTCCTCTTGGAGTTTATTTGTACTGCGCTACTTGAAGAGATAATAAGTAGAGGGAGAGAGAAAGACGATCCAAGAGGATAGAGAAAATGTTTTCTAACAGTAGGGGGAAATAAAAAAAAAGCCGAAGGGATCTGAAGAGAAGATATCCGTCCCTTCCTGTGCTCATAAACAACGATTGGTCGTCCAGTGTGTGGATGGCTGACATCTACTGTTGCTGTACTTGACGGTTTTTTGGTATCTGATGAATTCCTGCACATAGATTTTTAAAGATAGCTCTCGCCAAATGGGAGAGTTTCACAAAAAGGCTAGTGGCAATTTGAGATAAACAGCTAAAGTAGTAGTAAAATATCTGTTAATAAATAAATAGTACACTCTTATCTGTTTTTTTTCTCCTGTATAACACATGCTGACTATTTCACATCAACGCTAGGTTCAGTTTATATACACATACATTTTCTTTGCTGTAATCTCTGTAAGATATATTTCATATACAAATGGCTATTTGTTGTTTTTTTTGTTTTAAATATATTTACCTTTCATGTCTAGAGATATTTTCAAGGAAATAAGTCTATCTAAGAGCTCTCTACATTATGGCCTCCGATTGGATTCCTCCATGACCTTCAGTCTGGAAATCAGGCTGATTTCTTCCCCTGATAATGCATTAAATTCGTTGAATATGAAGTGATAAACGTAGAATTTGACATTCAAGATGTTTTCGCACTGGTGCATGCCTTTTTTTTTTCCAGTTGAGAAGGAATGTGTCCATGTATAGCTTGAGAAAATAAACCACTGATTTGTTTTGCTTTTTTTTTTCTTTCAATTTGCGTTTATGTATGTGTGCTTGATGGCAAAGTTCGAACTGCTCTGAAGTTAAGAGCTGTCACCGATGTTGCGTTTCTTGCCAAAGAGATTGGAGGCATCTCTGTTGCGTAGATTTGGCTGGTTCTTGTATCCGTTGGGACTGACGGACCACCGCCACCCACCACGAGTCTCCATTCCAGTAGGTACTGCAGCAGACGGACACGGCTTGTTCTGCAGTAGTTGGAAGAGAATGGTGATCTCGGGCCCTAATCGGGTCAACAGATTTGCCCTCACCAGGTCCACCGTCTCATCGTCACACTCCATCAAACTCTGCAGTAGTTTCCCATAAAACCTGCGGCGAGACAGAGAAGATTCACACTGAGTTGGTGTGTGCACAAATTAGTGCATTGAAGCTGCAGAGAATGCTGCAAATGCTCAGTGAATTTAAAGCAAGAAAAACCCCTGATGAAATTGATATAGATATTTTTCAAATGGCACATAATGATATATATATAGCACACCCCTCACAGATCTCATTTAAATCAATATTTTCTATAGGAAGCTTACCGGTCCGTAGATTAATTGGTACCAGGCCGCACAAGAAATCATAAATTTTTCCATTTTATTTATTATCTGAGTCTGAACAATCTTTTATTTGGAAAAATCTTTTATTTTGAAAAATTACCATATTCTCTCGTTACATCTCGGTCACTGAGCGCCCAAATTTAACCCACAAGTGGCAAAATGAGTAAGAAACAGACGTCTTTGGAAAGTTTTTTTTGCGCAGGGGAAAAGGCCCAGTGAAGGACTCGCGAACTGCCAAGGAATGGATCCGCAACCCATTTGTCAACAAATCAGGTGAATCCACCATGTCTGTGCAAGAAGATCAACTGCTGGAGATCGCAAATGACGGCGGCCTTTTAGGGGCCATTTACATATCGCGTCTTTTCTAGAGTTCGCGCAAGTTCGTTATTTTCAATGGAGATGCGGCATGACACGCTCACGCCTTCCAGACGATCCCAGTTGAATGAATGCCACGAGCCCACCGCGAGTCACGTGACAAGAACTGACTGATCAGCTTCATACTTTGTATGGAATAAACACATTTCGGTCGACTAATTATCTCAGACAAACACAGAACACCCAATCACTGCAGTGCTTTGTAATTTTATCCATACATAAAACTTGTATCAGAGTGACAGCAATGTTTTGTCAGCTTGTCATCCTCTGAGAAAATGGTTAATGGTCACCTAGTAACCTACAAACCCCAGCCCCTCACCCCCCGGTCCGCGGTAAAATTGTCAAGCGTTGACCGGTCCGCGGTGATAAAAAGGTTGGAGACCACTGCTTTACATTATCATATTTGTGCATGTACATTAGATTAGTCAGTCAAGTCAAGTTTATTTATATAGCGCTTTTCACAATGTAGATTGTGTCAAAGCAGCTTAACATAGTTCTAGTAAAGTCCAGATTTCAGAGTTGAAGTTCAGTTTAGTTTAGTTCAGTGTGGTCTAAATTTCACTGCTGAAAGTTCAAACACTGTAGAGCAAATCCACCGAAGCACAGCTCCACAAGTCCCGATCCGAGCAAGCCAGTGGCGACAGTGGCGAGGAAAAAAAACTGGCACTGAAGCCAAAATCTGAAGCTAATCTAACAAAATAACTTATAATAACAGTCCAAAATTAGTACACCCAAATTTATATGTTAGGGAAAAATATTAAATAAAAAATGTTTTAAAACAGCAAAATTCAAAAGAAACAAAGAAATTACATTTTGTTGAAATGTTGTAGTTTGTAATTTTTTAAAATGTTTTGAAATGTAATTGAATTGAAATGTTTTGTCTTTCTATTTCTAAAGATGTTCGGTGACTAAAATATTATTTTAATAAATATATCCATTTAATAAATCTGTTTTGTTCAAATTCACCAAAACATATGACCTATATTCACTGAGAAATGGATAAAAATATTCATTTTCAAAATGGGGTGTACTCATTTATGCTGAGCACTGTATATTGTAAGCAAGCTAGTAATTTTGATGTTTTTTGGGGGGGCGTCTTGTTGTCACGTCTTTTACTTTGTAGTCTAGTCAAGTCTTGTCTTCTTGTTCATCATTTGTGCTCACTTGTGTGTGTCATGTTCTGATTGGTTTAAGTCATGTTTCATCTCCATTGGTGGAGTCTTGTCATGTGATCCCTAGCGTTCGATTTACATAGTCCTCATGTTGCTTTTGTTCCTGATAGTGATGGGAGAAAGCTTTTTAAAGCTTTGAATTTATCAATTAATTTTGATTGATTCATTTCGATTCATCGATTGATTGTTCCAGCCCTAATCAAAACATAACCCTCACACAATTGAGCACATGACAGAAAACAAATGAGGAACAGCAAAACAACACTTGACTAGACATAAAATAACCCTATACAAAATAAAAGATATGACATCCAAAAGCAAATGCTACAAATATCTGTATGCAAGCACAGTACCCAAGCACATTTAGTATTTCTTTTCCATAAACAAATCCACCTACCACTTTACATCTAGTGCATTGATGATTTGTGTATGTATGCTAAAAGATGTAATCTTTTTATTCAGTCTTACCTGTTGGGAAAGTGGCTTGGTAGCTTAGCCACCTCTGCAATGGCCTCTGGGTTTGATTTGGCCACTGTACAAATGTCCAACTTGCTGTAACACTCCTCTTGAACTTCTGAAATCATCCTCTGGAAGGTGGAGCACCGTCTCACTGTCAGAAAGATCTTGGAAGTAATGCCATTGGCGATACACTTCAAGCTTTCTTTCACAAAAGCCTTGCCCTGTAAAATCAACAGGAAATCCCATATAGTTCAGACTTGCTTGAATTGCTGTTAATTAATTTGTTCAAACCAGTACTTTTTAAAAGGGTCTCTCTCCCCAATACTAGGTTTACATCCATGCAAGGTCTAAATCACTTTACTTTTCTCATAATTTATACTGCAATGCTTTCCTTTCACATTCTGTCACCTTTTTGAGACCCTACTCTGCTCTGATTGGTCAGATTACTCAGTCTGTAGTGATTGGCCTACTGCTAACAGTGATTGTCAGAAACCAAAGTGAAATTTAGCAAATTTGTTACAAATTGATATAGACTTGAACAAGAAGTTAGACTGGACTTAATGACGACTTGACGACTTCTAGTTGATCATTTGGAAAAGTGTCAGAAGGTAGATTTTTCCGATGAATCATCTGTTGAACTGCATCCCAATCATCACAAATACTGCAGAAGACCTATTGGAACCCGCATGGACCCAAGAGTCTCACAGAAATCAGTCAAGTTTGGTGAAGGAACATTCAGTAAGGCGGCGTTCGAGAGATCTGCAGAGTGGATGGCAACACCAACAGCCTGAGGTATCAAGGCATTTGTGCTGCCCATTACATTACAAACCACAGGAGAGGGCAAATTCTTCAGCAGGAGAGCGCTCCTTCTCATACTTCAGCCTCTACATCAAAGTTCCTGAAAGCAAAGAAGGTCAAGGTGCTCCAGGATTGGCCAGCCCAGCCACCAGACATGAACATTATTGAGCATGTCTGGGGTAAGATGAAGGAGGAGGCATTGAAGATGAATCCAAAGAATCTTGATGAACTCTGGGAGTCCTGCAAGAACGCTTTCTTTGCCATTCCAGATGACTTTATTAATAAGTGATTTGAGTCATTGTAGAGATGTATGAATGCAGTCCTCCAAGCTCATGGGAGTCAGACACAATATTCATTCTTTTTCCACTGCACCATGACTTTATATTCTATACTGTACATTATTTCTGTTAAGTGGCAAGACTTTCATCTAAGCAAAGTCAGACCTTACTGTCCTAATTAAATCATTAAAAATCAAGGCATGATCATATTTTATTTTGGTAAAATAAGCGTAATCTAGAGGCCTTTGCCTTTCATATGAGCCACTTCTGATACCAAATGATCAACTAGGAGTCAAGTTATTATTTGGTGTTCCTAAAACTTAGAAAGGCGACAAGACTTTTGTCAGGTAGTGTACACAGCACCAGTCAATTACGACTGCAGTTATGAATCAATCTGTAATAAAAACTAAAAAAAAAAGAACAACCCGTTCACAGCTATAGTCCAATCTCGGTGGAATTGAGCATTCAACATTCATTTGACAGGATTCATCCAATCCTGTTGTTTCTTAGGCTCTTCCTGTCTGCTGAATAGGCGCCTTTTGAATAGGATATTGTGTGTCCATTGGTGAACTGATATATCTCTATTGTACTTTGACATGAACTGTATACAAATGTACATACCTGAGTGTCAAATTTAGCAGCACTGTAGAGAAAGGACTTGCAGATGTCGTGCATGCCATCTGTGTCACACGTTGAGTTTTCGAGACAAGCAAAGGCACCGCAGCCCACTTGGAGCGCACTGTTCAAGCACCGCGCCACATCCGCTGCGGAAAAAAAAATCCCAGTTAGATTTTACTAGAACATTTCAAGAACGTAAAAGCATTCTTGAACACATTTCTCCTCATTGTATTGTATTGTCAGTAGAGGTTAAAATTTTTTCAGGAGACCCAAAGGTCACAGGAATCCCAAGGGATGGGAAACAAAATCACTATTAATCACGGGATTGGGAAAAAAGCGTCAGCGGGACTGGGCAAGATCAGAAATCGTACTTACTTCCTCTTACTCCCAGGGCCGTTTATATCGAAGTTGATATTTAGCAGCACCTTGTTGGTGTTTCGTAACATCTAGAGGTGGGTCGTTAGCCCAACGCTCAACCCGCAACCTGGAGGACCAGGACATATACACATACAGCACGGACAATTTAGCTTACCCAATTCACCTATAGCACATGTCTTTGGACTTGTGGGGGAAACCGGAGCACCCGGAGGAAACCCACACAATCACGGGAGAACATGCAAACTTCACACAGCAATGCCAACTGACCCAGCCGGAACTCGAACCAGCGACCTTCTTGCTGTGAGGCGACAGCGCTACCCACTGCGCCACCGTGCTGCCCGATCAGGAATCATACCTAACTTTATACAAAAATATACCTTTTATATACTAAACCACATACTTAATTTCTATTTATTTGCTCTGTCTTTTTATTTTCTCCTCCTGTTTGCTTTGGTGTTGTAAATTCAGTGAACAATGGACCATTTGGTGAATGTAACATTTGTTGTTAATTTCGTCATTAAAAATAAGGATAAAAATGTTTGTTGCCTATAGTTTGACAAACAGATTTGACAGGTCCTATGCACCTGTGTTTTATTAAAATCTACAGCTACTCCAACCCTAAATCTACCTGTTACAATAAGCTGTTGTTGTGTTTTATTAACGTGTAAACCGACAGTACCCCAACCTGAAACCTACCCCTAACAGTAACGAAATAACAGTATTTATTGTTGTACAACGTCACAAAAAATATGTATTGTTCAGTTCTCAATAGCCACAGCTGTAACCCTACTAGCCCTAACCTACTCATGGAATAATTTGGAGGTCTCCAAGCTGCAGCAATATATATTTGACAAAGGGACATCCCTTCATGGGGTACCCTGGTAAGTGGCCTCTTTTAGCAGATTAATGCTCACTGTACAGAGTGTTTTAAAGGATATTATCAAGGGTTCAAGGTGTTGCCTTGAACTTATAGCTGACCAACTGTGGGATGTGCAGGACCAACACATTTGATCTATGGCGGACCCACCTTGCAACCTATAGGACTTAAATGATCTGCTGTTAACTTGTTAACTAGGTACCAGATACCATTGGACACCTTCTGGGATCTTGTCTGGGAGTCTATTGCATTAGCAGGTCAATGCAGTTTTGGCAGCACACAGAGGACTAAAATCTATAGGTGTGTCTGTTTTTTTTGTTGTTGTTGTTGTCTAGTGTAGTAGTAGTAGTAGAATAGTCTTGCACAAACTTGTCGACTAGTCAACTGGTTGATTTTCAATGCTCTGCCATGATGCTCTTTGACTGATGTTGACTAGTTGTGCTTTGCAGATCAAATGATTTTGACTTGAACAACATCCCAGCAGGAACCTTGATGTCAAAATGAAATCACAAAAACATAAAGCTCATCAAAAATGATGTCAATTGACTACCTTAATGTCAAAATGTCTATCATTGACGTCAATGGTCAAAAGAGCATCAATGTGTGGATGAATAATGGATGTCAAGGTTTTGACATCAGATCGATTTGAATGTGTTTTTTGATGTCAGTTTCTTGTTGTTTTGAGGCAATGGACGTCCACGTTACGTGCATGACTGTTACACCCCCGTCTTTTGAAGTGACATGAGCACAGCCTATTTTAAAAAGAACTGTCAAGTTAAAACACACAGTGATGTTCATCAATGTCAGTCCCAAAGCAGTGGACCAATCAGAAGAACTCGGAGAAGAACTAGTTTTCTGTTTCCAATAGCAAGTTGGCATGGCAACAGTTTTATTTGACAGCAACATAGCATAGCACTCAGAAAAACATTCCTGAGTACTGCGTCTTGTGTTTTTAGATGCAAAGACACATCGTGAGTGAATGTCTCATTAATCGGTATTCCAGACACAGTCTGAGGTGGGAAATCCAGCAGTGAAATGTCCCACTTTTGACCTCAATGTGTTCCAGTCATTCGCATGTCACAGTTTCAAAACATTTACAACTTGTTTTCAGTGGCTAGTCGAATTTAACTTTAAAAAACCTGAAGTCATTCATTGTCTAATTGATTCAGTATTGTCCAGGTTTAGCCATGTTTAGTCCTATTCCATGAACAACTTAGGTCGTACAATCTCAGAGAGGAGAGACCTGGAGAAAAGCCATTCAGGGTTGTGCAGGGAACAGTTTTTGGAGACGCTTTGGACTCCTGTTGTGGAAGTATGGCGCAGTTAATGCTGGAACACAATCTCATGGGAAATGATTTAAGCAGAAACACATTGTGCGTAGTAGCAGTGAACTTGTGAAACCATTTAGGCAAGATAATTAATTCCTCACCTTGCTTACAAGTGAACATGGGATCATTTAAAGGGGACACGTTCTCATTATCACCTTCCAGCCCACGGGAGGTTTAAATACCGCTCTGTCTGGGGGAACTGTTGGGTTTTATGTGTGACGGTGTGAGTTTCCATTCGGTTTTGAAATCGGGCCAAACTTCGGCTTAGGATGACAAATAACAACAAGCTTGACTAGCCACTTGACACCTTGAAATATATAAAAACCGAGCCAAGCAATGGCGTCATTACTCCACTCCAGTCTATGCCATCAATTTTATGGGTATTCCAGCATTTTTTTTTTTTCTGTTCTTGGAAATGTGATCCGGTGAATGAAGAATGCCCACAGCAGGCCTTGTGGATGTCTTCTGGTAGTCTGCGCGTTCTGTGCCCTGCGTTTGCCCCCGTAGTCCAGGAATGACAGAAATTTAGAGATATTTAAGACTTTTTAAGACCATTATGAATGAAATTTCAGACATAAACAGGTCTAAACTTGAAGTATTTTTCATAATGGCCTGGTTGGGCCAGCGGAAAAGTCTTTTACTTGCCCCATCAAACAAATAAAAGAAATTCTTAGCCTCATTTTAAATAATGTGTCAAAACAAGCTTTTTTTTAACATAGATAAAAAAAAATGACAAGCTTTAAAAAATATAATCAACTAAATATAAATACATTTACATGGACAAAGGAAAATTAAGACGGTTTTAAAATTATTTAAGACCTACAAGACCTTTACCTTTCAGTAAATTGAAGACTTTTTAAGGCCTAAAATTTAAAATTTAAGACGGCGCAGTGGGTAGCGCTGTCTCCTCACAGCAAGAAGGTCGCTGGTTCGAGCCTCGGCTGGGTCAGTTGGTATTTCTGTGTGGAGTTTGCATGTTCTCCCCGTGTTCATGAGGGTTTCCTCTAGGTGGTCTGGTTTCCCCCACAAGTCCAAAGACATGCGCTATAGGTGAATTGGCTAAGCTAAATTGTCCGTAGTGTGTGTGTGTGAATGAGAGTGTATGGGTGTTTCCCAGTGATGGGTTGGGGCTGGAAGGGCATCCGCTGTGTAAAACATATGCTGGATAAGTTGGCGGTTCATTCTGCTGTGGTGACCCCTGATTAATAAAGGGACTTAGCCGAAAAGAAAATGAATAAATGAATGAACAACTTAAGACTGTTTATAGGGCTCGAAATTGCGACCGTTTTGGTGCGCCCGAAATTTTATCTATGCGACCTCAAAATATATTTGGGAGCATTTGTGCGAGTGCATAAAATTGTTGCTGTGCGATCAGTTTTCACTGCAAAATGTTCACTGCATGCGCATATTAAGGAGACATTCATGCAGAATGCATCTTTGCACCAAAAAACACGAAACGCAGCGCTCAGGAATAGTTTAAAACAGTTGGCATGTCAACAAGTAAACAAATCCCGCAATGCCTGCCCCACTTCAAACTCTTCTTATTGGCCCACTGCTATAGAACAGAACGCGAATGAATTGGTTAATATCAGCTGTCAATCACTCAGTTCAGATGACAGGGCGCTACATCCGTGAAAATGTAAAGGTCTGGATATGAGAGAATGAAAATAAGACTGACAGATTTTGTTTTAAAAATCACCTAAAGTTACAAATAATGGCACGTCTGATTAGTGATCATGTGGTGAATGTTAATCCACCATTTACACTTTTCGAAGAGTAGGATAAAAGACTTCCAGTGGGTTAAAGTCCGCTATGAAAATGACTAAAGCCATTTACCGTAAAGCCGATGGGACGGTTATTGCTATTAAGATGACGTATGCAAATAAGTTATATATCAATATCATCTGTATCAAGCAAAGTTGCATCAATATCAAGCAAAGTTATTATCGTTAACTCAGTTCATCTCATTCACGTCAAACAGTGCGTACAGGGCCGGTGGGCGCACGCAGATTTTTTTTTATTAGTGTTGATTTCAAATGCAGTAAATCTGTTAATATAAAACTTGTAGTAACGGTGCTCATAATTGGTGGGTGCGACAAAATTTTGGCTGGTGCGACTAAATTTTTGAAGTTAGGAGCACCAGTGCTACCAAGCAAAAAAGTTAATTTCGAGCCCTGTTTTAAGACCCCGCGGACACCCTGGAGAGAGGGGTGTAGGCATGTGTGCCATGCTGTATTGCGTTCTGCTGACTGTCTCTTTTGGCATAAACCCATTGATTCCATTACCCTTACATATGATAAGACAGTAACATTCAGAAGGGTGAGTAAGAATGCTAAAAACACCTCCAACAGTTCTGTGACAAAGACAATGAGTGCTTTGCCATATAAACCCTTAACTTGCAGGCCCAGGATCTTACACTACATCGAGGAAAAAAAACTCAAGGGTTTGAGTGTGTGTGTTTTTGTGACACATCAGAACACAAACATGTATAATGACATGGGTATGACACTGGTATTACAAGTGAATTATGAGGACGTTGCTGATGTCCCCATATTTCAAAAGACATCATAAATGTTTGTTTTTTTTTGTTCAGAAAGTAAAACTGCACACATTTCCTGTAAAGAGTAGGGTTATGAGTAGGGTTGGGGTAGGGTCATAGAAAATATAGTATAAAAAAACTATGAAATAACATATAAAATGTCCCCACAATTCACAAAAAAAAAAGTGTTTGTACAGGTTTATGTGGTTTAGAGGGACAAAACGTTGTATAATGACATGGGTATGACTTAGTTGTACTCTATTAAGGTGGTTTACAGAAACACACCTCGTGTTCCTGTAATTCAAAATGCCTAAAGATCATACTTTACGGGGTCCTTTGGTATTCAAAATTTGCCACAGGTTTCCTGTGAGGGTTGGGTTTAGGGGTAGGGCCATATAATAAGCGTTTTCTACTGTATAAAATACATTATGCTTACAAAATGTCCCTGTAAACCATGTATGAGTGTGTGTGTGTCAGAGAGACTGGTGTTGCTACACACTCACTTTACTGTATCTAATGGAAAATAGGCTGTGTGTGGGTGTGTCAATGCTCCTGGCAGAAGGCAGACCAGAAAACCCCCCAAATGTCATGCAGTGAATATGTCTATTGTCCACAGTAGCAGGTTAGGGCAACGTCTCTAATATACATTCTGTTAAGGCCAGTGTGCACATTAATAGAATATTCTGGGTTCAATACAAGTTAAACTCAACCAACAGCACTGGATAATGGTGATTACCACAAAATTATTTCTAGTCATCCACGTCTTTAAAACTAAGGTTTCAGCAAGAAGCAATGACAATCTGTAATCATTACAATACTTCAACAGACTGTTTATGAGATTAATAAATGATTTGCATTTCGTTTTATAGTGTTAAATGCTATTTTATTGTTGCATAGATGTAATGAGAGTTATTACATGATCGTTTTGTGCTGCTATTTAAGTCTACGTTCATAATGAATTACAACCATGTTTATACTTTTTTACACACAAGCATAACACTACTATAACTGTAGACACAACAAAACCTTACACAGTATGCTATTGCAGTTTTCAATGCACATGTTCATAACACATTATACACTGGTTTATAAGTATTAGTCGGTCATGATTGCATTTACAAAGATGCAGTGTACAATGTTAAAATGTTATTATGTTATAGTTGCAAAGACTCATTAATAGTAAGAATTTGCTGTCAAATAAGTGAATATTGAGTAACTAAAACCAGCAAACAGGCTAAAATCAACAAAAAAGCTGTCTAGTGTGTGTTTAATAACAGGATTCCTCTCCAAATGTCTCAACAATATCTCAAACTGTGCTCAGGTTTGCCAGAAAGTCAGAGATCTCAATGTGAGCTCAAACATCTTTCATCAAGCGCTTCCAAAACTAAACGATCTGTGCTGCGAGATTCAGTTTTTTATTGTTCGTTTTATTTCCATGTTCAGTCCTCGAAAGGAATTTGAGGAGAATCGTCCAAGACAAAGTTGATACTTTCAGTGGAAGACAACTGAGAGCTCTATTAAGTCTCCCGAGCTATGAAAGAGTCATAAAAATGATAAACATCTTGGTTTTAATAGCAAATGCAAATGTTCCTTCACTTGCCGTTAAGCCTGAGGTCAAATGATGATGAATGCTTCCATGACTGAAAGCTCTTATCAGTGTTTTTTTGAGTTAACAGTTTCCTCTGTAAACACACAAGTAGGATTGGTTTTGCTTTATTTATCATTAAAAATATATCATGTGATCTAATATGATGTGTTCATGCTAACCCATATTTTAGCTTTTTGGGGAGTTTTAGGGCTGATACACACCAAACCAGTGATAAACAACTTCAACTTTGGTTCAAACTCCAGTTTTGGTTTTACTTACAGATAAAAGGTCACTTAATTGAACTTAAAGGAACTGCCCCTTTTAGGCTTTGATTCTAATTGTGGCATTTTGGTGGCTGTCACTTTAAATTCAAATGAGACTGTGCTCTTTTCAAAAGAGGGCGGAGCTACAAGTGCCTGTGTGTCAGCATAGTGGCAGATTCAAAAACAAGACTGACTTTCTATGCTAATGAGGGAGAGATTCTAATGAGATCACTAATGAGTTGGACTTTCCCCCTCTGATGACATGTACAAAGGGAAAATGTCAATCAAAGTGTTTCTGCAGACTGTTTTTATCAAGTGTGATTGCAAAAAATATTATTAATTCATTTTTACCATTAGAAGCTGCTTATATTCACCGACTTATGCCACACGACTGTGTTTAAACCCCTTATAAAAGTGATTTTTGCATAATAGGTCCCCTTTAAAGACAAAGTTTCATTAAGTACACTTGTAAATAATAATAATAATAATAATAATAATAATGTCCATTTAGGTTTTACTTTTAAGTACATGTTTTGATGATCATGCTTTAAAGAAGTACACTCATTTTGAAGTGCTGATTAATGTACTTAAGCACACGCAAAGTAATTGATTTAAAGCTGAATTGTATTCACTTTTTCATTTATACATTAAACTGCATCACTACAAATGTGAAATTGCAAACCTATTTAAATACAGTACACTATTCAGTATAGAAATGACAATACATCAAACATATTTTATTATACTTACTATAAAGATTGTCCATTTTCAGTAGAATTCAGAATCAGAATCAGAATCAGAACCAGAAAGAATCAGAATCAGAATCAGAAAGAGCTTTATTGCCAGGTAT